>CAUYPK010105860.1:0-39799 GCA_963574355.1 Loris lydekkerianus
CCACACACACAACACCCCACACCTCCATTCACCTCCCTCTTCCTGACACTCGACACCCACACACGTCCGTTCACCTCCCTCATCCTTACACTCGACACTCACACACCTCCATTCACCTCCCTCTTCCTCATACTCAACACCTGCACAGACCATTCACCTCCCTCATGCTCACACTCTACACCCACTCACCTCCATTCACCTCCCTCATCCTCACACTTGACACCCACACACCTCCATTCACCTCCCTCATCCTCACACTTGACACCCAACCACCTCCGTTCACCTTCCTCATCCTCACACTCGACACCCACACAGACCATTCACCTCCCTCATCCTCACACTCGACACTCACACACCTCCATTCACCTCCCTCATACTCACACTTGACACCCACACACCTCCGTGCACCTACCTCTTCCTCACACTCGACACCAACACACTTCCATTCACCTCCCTCATCCTCACACTCGACACCCACACACGTCCGTTCACTTTCCTCATCCTCACACTTGACACCAACACACTTCCATTCACCTCCCTCATCCTCACACTCGACACCCACACACCTCCGTTCACCTCCTTCATCATCCTCACACTCAACACATGCACACATCCATTCACCTCCCTCATCCTCACACTCAACACCCACTCACCTCCATTCACCTCCCTCATCCTCACACACAACACTGCACACCTCCATTCACCTCCCTCATCCTCACACTCGACACCCGCACATGTCCATTCACCTCGCTAATCCTCACACTCGACACCCACACAGACCATTCACCTCCCTCATGCTCACACTCGACACTCACACACCTCCTTTCACCTCCCTCATCCTCACACTTGACACCCACACACCTCCGTTCACCTCCCTCATCCTCACACTTGACACTCATAGAGACCATTCACCTCCCTCATTCTCACACTTGACACTCACACACGTCCGTTCACCTCCCTCATCCTCACACTCGACACCCACACACCAGCATTCACCTCCCTCATCCTCACACTCGACACCCACACAGCTCCGTTCACCTCCCTCATCCTCACACTCAACACCTGCACAGACCATTCACCTCCCTCATCCTCCCACTCGACACCCACACACCTCCGTTCACCTCCCTCCTCCTCACACTCAACACCCACACACCTCCGTTCACCTCCCTCATCCTCACACTCGACACCCACACACCTCCGTTCACCTTCTTCATCATCCTCACACTCAACACATGCACACGTCCATTCACCTCCCTCATCCTCAGACTCGACACCCACACAGACCATTCACCTCCCTCATTCTCAGACTCGACACCCACTCACCTCCATTCACCTCCCTCATTCTCACACTCGACACCCACACACCCCCATTCACCTGTCTCCTCCTCAACTCGACACCCACACACGTCTTTTCACCTCCCTCATCCTCACACTCGACACCCACACACGTCCATTCACCTCCCTCTACCTTCACTGTGAATGTCACAGCTGAGATTACTAAGTGAGCATTACTTTATCTGCTGGATATAGGTGAACACGCCCTCACCGTGTACTAAGGCAGTAGCCAGGTGACCAGTTATTTGAATAACAACAGAATACTATGGGCACCCACTCCAATAATCTCTGTTTGACTTCATGTCATGATTCAAAACTACCAATGACATTGATGAGCATCAACACCAGAATGCAACTCTCGATGACCCAAAGTCCTAAATGTGTGTGAGTTCTCATTGTAGCCCCATGGACTAGGCTACAGGGGCAACAAGGCTGGCACGCCCCATCCTTCCAAGGTGCAGGCTCCTGGGACGCCCCCACATCAAACAAACAACTCGAGACACCTGCAAGAGCATCATCGTGCGTGCAGCAGGGCCTCCTCTGGGCACAAAGCTCGGTACCAGGCAGAGGGAAGACCCCTCGAGGTCACAGAGCTGGGAGAGGTAGAGGGCCAAGCCTGGAGCCAACGAACACTGGTGGGGAACAACATAAAACAAGGTTCCTGGGCACACAAGAGCTAGATAAGGTAAGGCCCTGAGACACCTAGCCAGATCTCATTCTCTGTGCTGCAGTCAGTGGGTGCTGATAGTTGGGTCCAGCAGAGCACAGGCTCGGTGCCCTGGGAACCACCTGTAGTTATAGGGAAAAGGGGATGCTCACATCCTCCATGGGCCCAGCAGGAGGCGTCAGCCACTTGCATAGGCAGTGGCAGTCTGCATTTGAATCCAACACTCACTGGACCAAATTCTTCACAAAACTACTCTGAATCACAACCCAATTTAATTTGCTTAGTGTTGGTCTTTTAAGATTTGTCATCTGCAACATGTGTATGCAAAGACAGAAAACATCCCCAAAATCCATTATGCGATGTAATGGACATAGAATCACAAGCATGCCAGAAAATCATGCCACGTGTGTGCATGTGTATATATTAAGTGTATAATTCTTCCTAAGCCTTTTGCTGATGGAGAGTTTCACATATTTGTGAAGGAGGAAAGAATAGTAAAATACCCCCATACACAGCTCCAACGCCCTCAGCAGAGGCCCTGCTGTCTGCACTACATCCTGTTGGAGAAATTTTGAAGTAAATCCATCATATGGTTTCATCCATAAATATTTCAGATTTTTTTTTTATAAAAAATAAAAGATTATTTTTCTGTTTAACTTAACAGTAATAACACACCACATCTAAAAAATGTAACAAGTATACTTTGAAATCACCAAAATACCCAGTCAGTGTTTACATTTCTCCTGTTGGTTCACAAGTTTTTAAACTGCCTGAAACTGGAACCAGATCCAGACCCCTCAACTGCCTGAAGTGTCGCTGGCATCCCCTTTTGCCCGAAGGCCCCTTGACCTCACGCTCTTGTCTCTTGAAATTTCTGGCACCTATGGATCCCCCTGGCCAGCACTGGGGAAAGCACTCTCAGTGCCCGGGATCTCTGCAGCTGCACCGGCTAAGGTTGGCAATCAGTCTCAGTTGATTTTCCTGGCAACAATACTTCCTCCCCAGAGTTGTTAAATGTTGTTGACCTGTGTGTTTAACTTGCATAAAGCCAATGCGAAACAGCTCGGAGTTATGCCCAAGGGTAGAGACAGATACCTTCTTGCAAGGGCTTCACAATTTCACATTGCTTTGAAGTTCACAAATATACAAAATTAAAAATGCAGTTGTTGCCATGCCTTCCAGGGACCCCAGGAATGGGATGTGGGTGACCACAGCAGGGCCTAGTCGTCTCTAGAGAGCAGGGAGCAAGGGCTGCCAACCAACAACAGCAAACAGGGGCCACCCCCCACCTGAGTGCCAGAACGTGGCAGTGGCAGCTGTGACCCCCTGAACAGGAGATGATCCAGGCGTCTGCTCGGAGGACAGCAGGGAAGGCCCATCATGATGAGGAAAGCCGACTAATATGCACAGGAGTGGCAGAACTAGAAAGTCACCAAAAGACAGCTATTTATTAAGGAGATTCTTTGTACTATTCTTGCAACATTTCTGGGAGTATAAATTGTGTCCAAATGGAAAGTGAAAGGAAAAAAAATCTAAGGAAAGGACATGAGATTCACCTCCCCTAGCAGACGGTCCTAGGAAGCCCCAGGGAAGTGGCTCCGGCTCCTGGAAGGTGGCTCTTACAGAGAAGGTGGTATGGCCCTCCTGTCCCACCACCAGCTTGGGGGGCCTTTGTGCCTCTCTCCAGATGCCAGATGCCCCCCACACTTCTCGGAACTGGGAAGTGCAGAGCACAGCCAAGCAGCACTTCTGCTGCTCTTCCCTCGCCAAGTGCGTTTACTGCACCTTTCTTCTTCATTCCTTCCCTCATATATGGAGAGAAAGCCAGCATGGCCTGGAGAACCTTACCCAAGACTGGTCATGGTGAGCATTTTTGTTGTGATGAGTCCCAGATGGCCTGTCCACCAAGGATGGCCATCAAAGGGCTGTTTTCCACTGGCATGCCCGTGGCATAAACTCTGGTAGATGAAGGACCATCTGAGCTCAGATGAAAGTGTCACAGTTGGAAGGGACCAAGGGCATCACATCCAGCAGAGAACTGAGAGTCCAAAGCTGAAAGTTCTAAGTCACTGGTTTGCTCCTTAAGCCACATCACTTGCCCAGATGAAAGATAAATTTATTCCCTGATTTTACAAGAAGGTTGGAGAAGATGGAAGTGAAGTCATATTTAGGTACTTTAAGATTCTTGCATGGAATGGGCTTCACAAGAGTCCAGTATGTTACATGTTCTTGGAAACAGATGAGCCACTGGGTTATAAGCCACGTCCAACAATGTCCGGATGGAGTGAGCTTTTGGCAGTGATATTATCAGCATGGGAAGGGGCAACTCTACTTACCAACCACACTCCAAGCCAATGGGTAGACCTGGGCTCTCCTGAGCAACCCACGTGTCAGGCTACCCTCACTCTCCAGGTCCCCCCATCAACACCTAAAAGGAACGTTAAGACCGTCTCATTATTCCAGAACTTGCTGCAGCTGTCCGCATAGACAAGGGGAAGCTGACTCCCACGCTCCCCCCCCCCCCCCCATGATGTCTCTGGATGATGAATCTACTGCCAGAGAAGTCTCCCTTTAAGTTGTTTCTGCAAACAACAAGTGGAGCTGGTCCCAGGGCCAGGATGGACCTGGGCCACGTCCCACACAGGTGGATTTGCTGTGGCACTTGGTCCATTCTCACCGGTCCCTGCACACCCTGGCATGTCCACTCATGCATACAAAGACCAGAGTATGACCTGGGGTGGCACAAGGTAGCTCACTACCTTCTCACTGTAGTGTGGTTGGTGCAGGAAGACCCCTGCCACCTACCCCCAGAAATTAGCTGCCAGGGGTTCCACATGGACCGTCATCTTAGGAGCTGTCACAAATGTGCACCAGGGATGGGGTCTATTAAATCCCACTGACCTTTTTGGCCATAAGAAGCTGCAGTGTCTGCCAAATAATGATTAATAGTCAAACAGAGTGGCATCAGACTGCCTGTATTTGAATGTGGTCCCATCATTCAGGAGCCTAAGCAAGTAATTCCACCTCACCAAGCCTCAGGTTCCTCACCTGTAAGATGGGTATCAGAGCAACACCTGCCTCACACCTTCCTCACCTGTAAGATGGGTATCAGAGCAACACCTCGCCATGAGGATTGATAATTCATGGGCGAGGAGCAAGGAGGCGGGCACAGAGGAGGCGGGCTTTTGTGATTATGGCTGTCTATCCCACCACAACTGAGAAAGAATGGGAAAGCAACTAACTTTTAAAAAGTTAACTAGAAATAACCTCAAAAACAAATGCATAAGTATTACCCTAAGAAAAGGCCATCACCATGATGATAAAAAGTGCCTAGTGGGCATTTGACCCCAAATGCGGCATTGCTCCAGTCCTCGGAGAAACACTGCTGGGAAGGAGAGGGGCCGGAGAAACACTGCTGGGAAGGAGAGGGGCCGTCCAATCTTGCAGGACCAGGCCTCAGGCTCGCGGGCGTCCGCAGGGCGCTTCCCTAGCCGCCTACTGCTCCCTGTCCCCACACACAGCTGGGGCTCCCTGATGGAAGCAGAGGGACAAGGAAAGCTGCTCTTAATGGATCTGGTGACACCAGCAAAGACTTTAGAAAGGAAGCCAAAGCTTCTCTGTCCTTGAGGTCTCAGGCAAGGGCAGTGTGTGCACGTCCCCCAGCAGGCAATGCTGAGCCTTCTAGTTGTCATTCATAAAATTTATTCTGGAAAAATACTTTAAAAAGGAATTTCTTCATTAACAAAACAGTAAAAAATTCAAATAACATTTTCACAATATTCCATAAATACATTTATATACAAAAAAATATAGTCAGATAGACCCGAAGTGCCTTTGTACATATTTACCAAAATTTAAATTATAAGAAAATGAACATCACAAAATACTCAAGCTTTACAGATATCATGAAAAATATTTTTACAAATCCAAAAAATAACACACATTTTTTTCCATCTAGAAAAAACACATTTTAGTATCAAAAAGGATAATAAAGGCAGTGTTTGTGTTTCTAATTCAAGAAAAGACTGGCTCATAAGAATCCAAAATATACACTCCAGGCAGTGCATGCTCTCACACAGTGATTAAGTCCGTCCATTTAAATATATATTCTCTTAAAAGCAACTGTCCATAGTGCAACGGGGATGTCGAAGGCAGTGCGGCAGCGTCGCCTTGCTAACTCAGGAGAGAACCAGCTCAGTCTGAATTCAGTTTCTCAGCAGCAGTCCACGGAGGGCCTCCCTCTCCTCTTTCAGCAGCATTCGTTGGGGCATATATCCTTGGAATTTTATTTATTTAAGAGAAACGGGAATTTTGCCATGTCACTTCCATTTTACACCTAGAAGGGCCCACAAGAAGGAATGGGAAGTTAGCACCAGGCTTGTATTCCCTGGCCTCTGCTCTCCCCTCCGGAGGACACCGGTGGTGGCCGGGCGGCACTGACCTCAGTTGCTATGACACATTCGTCCTTCCCCTCAGACAAGACGTACACTGACTGGTACTTGGTATCTGTGGGCGCAGGGTAGACAGGGTCTGGCCTCCTTCTTTCAGATGCTTCTCCACTAAAAGGAAAATCAGAGAAAGCCTCCATAAACTTGGGGAGACGTGTTAGAATAGGGAAATGACTGGAGTGTGGAGAAGACCCCCCCAAGCCCCTCTTGATAGTGCAGCACCCAGGATGTTGGGCGCCTTCCCCAAGTGGCCTTCCCCAAGCTCCCTCCGGCTAGGCCCGAGGCACGCACCCCCTGAGTGTGGTCGGGGTCCCCTTCTCCTCCCCTGAGGAGCTCTGGGACTGGCCCTTGGTGTCTCGCTTGCTGTGTGCGTCCCTGACTGTGGCTTCATCACCCTTGAGGTCCTGCACGAGGTTATAGTCCACCGTGGGGTAACGGGCCTTGAAGCCAGTCCTGTCAGTGCCATGGTCCCCGCAGAAGTCCGCCTTCTTGTTGGTGTTCTTGATCTGTGTGGCGCCAATGACGCTGACCGAGATGTCCTTCTCCCGCTGGCAGTTAGCCAAATTGTTCATGGTTTCCGTCTCCCCCCGGCAGGGGTCCGCAGGAGGCCTGCGCTTCTGCAGCCTCAGCCGGATGCAGACCCCCACGGCTGCGCAGCCCAGCAGCAGCACCAGCACCAGCACGGCACCAGCACACACGGCCACCCAGGGGAACGGCCCAACCTGGCCCTCCAGCTTCTCAGTAAGGTCAACCACCACGGGACCTGGGGGTGGCTCAGGGAGCAGGAACTGGCAGTTGGGGCCCCCGTATCCCCGAGCACACTCGCACACATAGCGGCCGGCCCTCTCGTGGCAGGTGGCTCCATTGTGGCAGGGCGCGTGCTCGCACCTGCTGACAGGGGCGCTGCAGTTCCTGCCCGTGTAGCCCGGGGGGCATGTGCAGGAGTAGTCATTCACGCCGTCCCGGCAGGTGCCCCCATTGGCACACGGGGAGGAGGCGCAGTCATCCACGTTGTCATCGCAGTGCCTCCCAGAGAAGCCAGCCTGGCAGCGGCACACATAAGCATCACCGAGGTCCACACATTTGGCGCCTAGAACACAGGACATGAGCACTCACTTATCTCCTCCTGAGTTTGGTCACTAAAAGTCACTTTGAAGCATCTACATGTCTGTCACCATAGACACAAGTGGTAAGAAGACAGCCTATGCTTTACATGGTCCAAGACAACACACTGCACAGCCTTAAACACAAGGTGCTGGCAGGTGTCCAGGGCTTGACCGAAAAGCAGAAACAGCAGCAGGGCTCCATCTTTCCACCGGCTACGTCTCCATGGGCACTGTACAGCACACCTCACGGGAGCACTGGATCCAGGGACTCAGGCTGCTAGGCCCAGGTTTGCTGATGGGGAAACCAAGGGTTAGAGAGGATGACACACCTTCCTGCAGTTAAAGGTGGTGAGAAGAGCAATGCTTAAAAACGGTGAAGGAAGGGAGAGAGAGGGAGAAGACATTCTAGAGCAGTGGTTCTCCACCGTCCTAACGCCACAACCCTTTAATACAGCTCCTCACGTCCTAGTGACCTCCAACCATAAAATTATTTTTGTTACTACTTCATAACTGTAATTTTCCTACTTTTATGAATCGTAACGTAAATATCTGATATGCAGGATGTATTTAGGTGACCCCTGTGAAAGGGTGGTTCAACCCCCAAAAGGGTCGTGACCCACAGGTTGAGAACCACTGTTCTAGAGAGTCTGGCCCGCTTTTTTGCTGTGTGCTGGCTTTGGACTTCTGGCCCCTCACAGCTGGCAAACCGAGCTCTTCATAGTGACACACCAGACAGTGATGCCAGGTGACAACACAGAGCCCAGCTTTCCTCCAGAAGCACTGTGGCTGGGCGGCTTGTGAGTGGGAATCACGGGCAGGAGTGTGTGACCTCCTGATCATTTTACCTTCTTGCAGAACGTGAGAACAAACACGCCTGCCTGCCCTTCTCACTCCTGCACATTTCCAGACTCAAAGCCTCCACTGAGAATTCTTGACCATCTATATAAACTCCAGGCAGTTCTCAATGCAGCACAGTCCAACATAAATTTAGTTGCTTTCCACAGTGTCCTCAGTGCAGCCCACTTGACCAGTCACAAGTCACCCCCTTACCATTGGAACAGGGTGAAGAACTGCAGCGATCAATTTTCTTCTCACAGTTGAAGCCAGAGTAGCCCACGGGGCAGCGGCAGGTGTACCCTCCATCAGGGCCGTCTGAGCACTGGCCTCCATTGAAGCAGGGGCCATCGGCACAGGTCATGGCACTCAGCTCACAGATCTTGCCATAAAAGCCAGGTGGACAGGTGCAGGAATAGCTGTTCTCGAGATCCTGTGATGGACGACAGAAAAGCCCTTCCAAAATTGTTTCTGGTGATGCCAGGTAACTCCACTTGACACTAGATGACCCCAGGTGCCTACCCATGGGACCTCAGGTGCCGGGCTCACCGTGCAGCTCCCCCCACTCTTGCAAGGGCTGGTGTCACACTCGTCGATCTCCAGTTCACAGGTAGCACCCGTGAACCCAGGCCGACAAGAGCAGGTGTAGCTGCCCTGGCCTGTGTTGGTGCAGGTGGCCCCGTTCTTGCAGGGTTTGTGATGTGTACAGTAGTTCAGGTCTGCAAGGGTGGAGACAGCAGCAGGAGACAGGAAGCCCACGGTCAAATTTAGGAAGACTATTTTTCCAGTGACCAAAGAGCCAGGGAAGTCTGGGCTGATCTGGGAGGGGACCAGACAGCTTGGGGAGAGGAGCTTACCCTGGTTGCAAAAAAGGCCTCCCCAGCCTTCCTGGCAGGTGCACTGCCAGGGCTGCTGGCAAGTGCCGTGGAGGCAGCCCGGGTACCGGATGCACTCGTCGCAATACCTGCCTTGCCAGCCTACTCTGCACCTTGGAGAGAGCATAGCAGAGTCACAGGGACACTGGCCACTCCTGGATCCATGATGGCACATCCTCACACACTGGACACCACCTTTCCACAGCACCACTGGCTCTCAAAACAGGTAGAACTAGGTCACCTGGAGAGCTTTAAAGCATACTGATGCCTGGGTCCCACCTCAAGGCTCTCCCAGTGAGTGCAGGGCAGCCTAGGTAACTGAGGTATGCAGCAAACCTCAGAAGTCACTGAACAAACTGTCATGTTGTGCCCACACCTTTCATTCTGCTACCTGTAAACTCCTGTGACCACTGAGGTACTCAAGTGAACAGCAGACACGGCCAAATACTGATTAGGTAGAAACACCAGAATAACAGCCCCTTGCTCAACTAATCTTACTCAATACTGTACAAACATGCCAGGTGTAAAAGCATAACAAGAAAAGGTAAAATAAGAAAAAAAATCTAACTTTTGCAAACTTACTTGCACTCCCCCGGCTTGTCACAAAATCCATGCTGCTCATCACACCCTGGCAGGCAGATTGCTGCAAGCAAAGGGAAACCAGTTCTAGTAGGATGCCCCATCCCTACCCTTGGACCTCCTGCTGCAGGAGAGCTGCTGGCCAAGGGCTCGAACAGAACCTGTTGGCTGTGTGGTGCTGGCCACCCTGACCACAGCTCCTCCACAGCCCTGGGGACAAGCATTCTTCTTAACACAGCACTGGGGACAAAGGGCTCTCGGAAGCCCCCACCCCCACCCAGCCCCCATTCTTCCAAGAGAGGGTCAGAAGTCTTCCCCGCCTCCTCCCCCACTTCCCAATTCTCTACACAAAGCTCCACCTCTTAATATCCCAGAAAGTGTGTGTGCAGATAAGAGTGGACAGCTGGTGTGCAGGGTGCCAGGGCAGACAGCTGCTCTATTGTCCAGCCTCCCCGGCAGCTGCCCCGGAGCAACAATGCGGCCTCCCCCACGCCCCTGTGTCCCCACCCCTCACACACACCCCTTGCGTGTACACACACACACACACATATGCACGCGTGCACCTTTCCACCAATAGGGGCAGGCAAGTGTCCTGCCAGCTATCCCTGGAGAGATCTAATCTATGGCACGCACATGAGCTGGGGGCTGGGAGAGGCTCCAGTGTTTAAATAAGAAGAAAAAAGTTTAAGTTTCTGACTACCCCATGACGAAAAAGAGGAGGGGGAAGCGGGGAGGGGGGAAGTGGGAAGGGGCAAAACAGCGGCCAGAGGCACCCGCAGGGGTTGGACACTGGGCTGAGGCTTTGAGCTGGCTCACTCTGCCAGTTACGAAACTCATTAACGATCAGCTCCACAAGTTTTCAAGAAAACAGAACCAACTCAGGCCAAGGCGGAGCTTAGAAGAAGTTCAGTGGGTCCTTGAGACTTGGGAAGCTAAGCAACCAACAAAGACACGGAGGCCCTCACTGAAAGCGGAGACCCAACCTCATCTCAGGCACAACTCTCTGAGGAACTGCACCCACTCAGCAGACCTTCTGGGCCTCAAAGAGAATGATCCAAGCTTTGCCTGCTCCAGGGCCAAGAATGGGATTCTGGGACCTACCCACCCATTGAAGTCTGGCACCAATTGGCTGGGGTGGCCAGGTGGGCAGGTGAGTGGAGAGAGGCTTCCTAAGGTCCAGTTGAATCAGAAGCCAGGGATCCCCACCAGCCCTCCACCCCTACCTATCTATCATGGAATTACAACACATCAAAACCTAACAATCAGGCAGGTGGAGCCTACATGGATGTTGCAAAGACACTTCTTCTTCAGACAGGGCGCTGCATGAGCATTTGACCAGATGGGCTGTGCACCTATCCCACACAGGCTCTGCAGACCCAGCCCCACACATCCTCCTGCATGTCCACAGACCACCCCAGGGAGAACCTCGTCTTGGGACAGCATGAACAGTGTGCATCATGTGCAAGGAATGGGAATATACTTGCTCTGGAGAGCATGAGCACACCAGTTCTGGGCACAGCAAAGCACTCCCCAGGGGGACGGGTCGCAGTGAAGAGGACTCTGTGGGAAGTATGCACACACTCCCTGTTCCTCCCTTCCTTCCTCCCTCCTGCAGCCAGCACTGGATGTACTTCCTGACCCCTGGCCCTGTCTCCAAAATCCTCCCTGATGAAGAAGGGCAGCTTCCTATGGTGGACACACACTGTCATGGAAGCTAAAACATCTGAGCCAATCCACCTCTACCCCTGCCTAACTGTGAGACATTAGCAAGTCACTTCTGCTCTTTGGGCCTCAGTTTCCCCTACTGTGCTAAACCCCAGGATCCCAGCCGTCATATGAGCCCCCTGCCTGTGAGTGCTGCTGTGTGGATAGAGGGGCAGGGACACCGAGAGCTCACGTTCTGTGCAGTAAGGGCCTTTCCAGCCAGGGTTGCAGACTTTCTCCCCCCGCTCCCCACAGGTGAAGTGGCCGAAGGCGTCGTCACGGGGGCGGCAGAAGACTGAGCAGCCCTCCCCGTAGTAGTGCTCGTCACACACGAAGCGGTAGGAGTACTTGAGGTCAGCACGGCCGCTGCTGTGCAGGTCCTGTGACCACTCCTCGCCCACTGTCAAGTGCCGCTGGGTGGCCAAGCGGCTGATGAGCCTCTCCGGGTTTTCTGGGGAAAGACGCTTCCGGTGGGTTCTGACTGAACTGAACCTCAGGCTTGGGACAGGGGGCTTAGGAAGGAGGCCATGGACCCCCACCTTTCTGGGGCATGTGAGGAATGACAGGTATCAGAGTTGGTTGGGCCTAGGACGAAAATCAAAGATGCATGAACTGGGGAACCAGCTCCCAGTTTGAGGGGTTTGGTTTTGTTCTTACCTGTTGCGAGGTCATCTGGAGAATCTGTGTGGAGAGCTTCAATGATCAGAGAGAAGGTGCCCTGGAGGAAGCATAAGTGGGGTTAAAGTCTAAGGCTGGGGGTCTGGGGGCGGCCTTTGCACAGCTCCTGCCTGTTCTCACTGTCCTGAAAGAGTGGTTTCCTGATGTCTGTCGTTTTTTCAGCCTGTAGTACAGCATATTACATTTTCTTAAACAAGATAGTGTGCAGGCGGGGGTGGGGGCCTGGGAGGCGCGGAAGGGGCGGGACGGGCCTCAGGAGGGGCCTGGGGTGGGCAATGTCAGGACACGCGGGAGCTGCTCTGCCGTGACGCCCTCGGCCATCCCTCGTCACTCTGCTGGGCTGTAACCTCCCGCCGTCCTGCACATTGCGGGGTCTGCGGGTCCCCCACCGTGGGCCTGACGCAGGTGCTGCACTCACCGGCCAGGTGAAGCCAAACGGGAAGCGGATGGGGTTGCTGAAGGCAGGGTCGGCGCCCGCGCCCTCGGGCAGGCTGAAGGAGTCGACGCCCAGCACCGGCGTGACTGCGCTGCCATAGGTGCAGGGCGGCTCGGGGGACACGCTAGCCTGGTAGTGCTTGAGGCACACGCGGAAGAAGGTCCTGCACGCGCACGGCGGCCCGGCGCCCCCGCGGCAGCAGCTGCGGTTCCCCAGCAGCCCCTTCCTGTTGACGAACTCCTGCAGCTTCAGCTCGAACACCCCTGAGCTCCAGACCTGCGAGGGGGGAGGACAGGTGCGTGAGGACACGGGTCAGCTGGGACAGGGGTGCGTGCGGATTCTGGGAGACGCGCGCGGAGACCACATGCACCGCAGCGCTGAGTGACCCCTGGAGTCCGGCTGGGGAGCGCACCCCGCGTGGTGCGGGCGCTGGGGTCAACGCTCCCGGGATTTGCTTTGGGGTCGACAGTTCGCACTGTTCGTGCCTCTCTCCACCCCAGCGCGCCCCAGCCCCTTGTGCGTCCGGCGCCTGAGGTTCCCTATCTGACCAGCAGGTCTCGGGGTATCCCCCACAACCCACCTGACACAGCAGGGCGGAGACCACGGCGAGGGCCAGCGCGCACTGACGGCCCATGGCGCACCGCTCCACGCGCTCGCTCCTCGGGTCTCCTTCTTTTCTCCTCTTAAGATGCCAGGGGAAGCAAGAAAGATAAATGCCCCCCGGGGAGGGTGGACAGAAAAGTACCCTGCTTTGCTCCAAGCTGCGAAAACTAGGACTTCTTTAAGAGCCTGTCTCTGGCTCAGCCCGAGGCCGAGGCTCTTCACATCCGCCCTTGGATGGCTGACGGCGGCTCTGCAGATGCCCGGGGGAAAAAATGCTCTCTCTGGAGACTGCCAGCGGAGCCGCAACTTTCGGTTTTCCTCCTTTCTTCCAATCCACGATTAGGTAAGATCATCGATTTCCTGGTTTTGTCTTAAGCTTTTTCTCAGAGAGGGGCAGACAGCGAACGAGAGGAAGAGAGGGCAAGGAAGAGATAGTCCAGAAATTCGGCTTAATTCCCAAGAGAGCCGCTACGGCTTCTTCCCGAGGCCGATTAGAAAACCGGGGTCTGGAAATCCCACAGGCTAGGCGATAATCCTGGGCCCCGGCGGAGCGCGCAGTCTGTCGGCGGCGGGCGGTGTCGCGGTGGCTGCGAGTGTGCGCGGCGCGCCCCTGCGGATCGCAGCCGGGTGTCACTCGGCGGGGGCGGCCGTTCCGGGAGCTCTCTGGCCTCCTGTCTCCCGTGCCACCACAGAGATACGCGTCTTCCGGATGAATCCAGCCACTGCCATCCAGTAAACACGCGCAGGGTGAGGGCCCGGACGTGGTAGGCGGCTCTGCGCCGCGGAGGCCCGTGCTCTTGCGGCGCTCGGCCCTTGGCCGCGCTGGGTCTCCGCGGGTGCGCGCCGAGGTCTGGCTCTTGCCGGCGCCCGCCGCCCTTATATCCAGCCGGCCGCCCGCATGCCTAATGAGATGCAAATGAGCAGCCCCCCAATCTGGCGAGAGCTGTCACAAAGGAGCCACTTTTCCAAACCCTCCTCTGAATGGATCGCCAAATGGTCAGTGAGCTGTAAAATGTGCAACCCTCCTCCCCGCCCCCACCCCTCCCCACCCCCAGTCCTTCCCTGCCCCCGCCTCCACCCCCACCCCCTCCTTCCTTCCTCGCAACACAAAACGCATTCATTTACATTCCTGCAAAACGTTCACCGCAAGAATCCCTTTGCTGCTGGAACTGATGCGGCCGCCCCGGCCCCTCCGCGCTCCCGCCCTGGGCCACAGACTCGCAGAGACCCACGGCAGCGCGCGAAGGTGGCGCTGCGCCGCTGGCCCCGCCGGCAACGGCCCAACTTGTGGGGCTGGACGCGGCCTCTACAATTCTCCCGGACCGCGGCGCTCTCGGACTGGTTTCCTAGCGGCTTCTGCGGCCCTGGGGCATGGGGGGGGGGGGGGCGGGGGTTGGAGAGGAGTGCGGGAAACCAAGTTAGAGACCCGCGTTCTCGGTGGGCCGCCCCTTCTTCGCGGCAGGCTCTTCCTAAGGAGGAGTCTCCAGGGGCGGACGGAGGCGGGGGGGGGGGGCACGGTAGGAAGGGGCGGGCGGAGCTGTGGGCAGAGCGTGGCGAGAGCGCAGAGGCAGTTTCGGGAAGTTTGGGGAGGTCCAACAGGGATACACCTCCCGATCCACGGTGATAACTTAGAGTCGGAAAGCGCAGACTCGGAACGCAGGACAGGGCATGGGTGCCCCCAGGGACTCCGGAGTGCCGCGTGGTCCGCAGCCACTGGGGGTGGGGGTCGGGGTCAAGGCAGCACGTCCCTCCAGTCCGGAAAGGCCATAGCTTCAAACTACTCGGCTCCTAATACACTCCCTCCCCCGTGCGATTCTTGGTCCGCACCACCTTCGCCGGGTCTCAAGCCCCTCTCTCCTGGGCATTCCCCCTCGGCCTCCCTCCGCTTGGTAAAAAGTGAGTTTGGTGTGTGTCGCTCGCGTGGCTGTCATTAAGGCAGTCTGTTATTGTGCGAGGCTGAATCAGTGGCTCTTTGTGCGCTCAGCTGTATGGTAATGCAGACAGCACCTGCTCCCCGCACAATGCAGAGAGAAAGAGCTCCCCTCCGCGCGCGCTGCGGCCTCTGCAACAATGTCCGGCACATGTTCTAAAGACCCTGCAGCCCCGGCCCCTCAACCCACAACCTTTACACAACCGTCACCTTATTAGGTTTTTACACGTCCATCAGACACTGGAACTTTTGTTTTCATTTTTTAAAGGGAAATGAGGTTATTGGGAGGGCCGAGAACACACATATCACACAATGAATTATCTAAATTACTCTCATACTTAACGCGCAGTGGGGAAATAAGTTGGCGCATAAACTCCTACTGTGGCATGTATCTGGGTGCGGGGCGCTGCGCTCTCTCCTCCCCTCCTCCTAGCTCCTCCTGGGCCGCCCCAGCACCTCTGCTGCAGCGTAGGAGTGAACCTCCCTGAGGTGGAAGCGCGTCCTCCCTGCAGGCTTGTTACAACCAACTTATTGGAGAGGGTAAGCACTGTTAAGGAAAAAATGTGGCTTTTGTCCAGGCAGATGTGATCACAAAATATGTAATGTACAGAAAAGAGAGGAAATCTTCAAACACCAAGTAAAATGACTGCCAACAGCCATCTGAAAGCCCTTTGGTGAAGTCATCCCTGGCAGCCTCTCCGAGGACTAACCAGCTGCCACCAACATTCCATGGCTTTTCCTCAGGGGGCCTAGCCTGTCTTTTGCTACCTGGTCTCCCAAATACCTGTAAAGTTTTAGGGTCAACAGACATGTACACTAGATTTTACATTGCCGCCTCATGGAAAAGCAAAGAGTTAACTAAAAGTAACATGCACATAAGGCTTAAGCCTGGAGGTGAGAAAGGGCTTGGACACCACCATGAACCCCTACTGTTTGGTTCAGAACAAATGGAGTCTTCAAAAGATGGTGCCACTTCCATGACGGGTGGCAACCTTATGTGGCTGTCCTTTGCAGACTTCCCAGGGACTGGGTACCTTTTCCAGGGAGGGTGGGGCTAGCTCAAATCCTAATTTAACCTTGTCACTTAGTGTCAGAATGCCTTTTTCTCTACATCCATGTTCCCTCCAGAAGCTAATTTCTAAGAATTCTGCTCCCTACAGCACAGGAGCTGTTCAAGTGGGGGGTTGGGAGGACGTAGGTGGGAGGGTTCCAGGAGCAGAGGAAATGCAGAAAGGAATGTGAGGTCAAAATCCAGAATCCTCAGTGCCTGTGAGACTTGAGCATAGAGTTCAGGAAGAAATGCAATATCAGGAACCTTTTAATTAGAAATTGGAAGTGGAAAACAGACTTGTTTGAATGCCTATTTAGAAAACTGGAAATAAAAAGTTCCATGCGCAAAGGCTTAAACCTTGAGGGAAAAGGACTTGCCCAAAACTTTAACAAACCCCCTCAGCATCAAGTATTTGTTAAATTGACACGGCACAGATTTCTCGATTACAGTGGCAAAGCGGAACTGAAAGGCATCGTAAAATCCATCAGAATCCTGCCCAAAGCGTTCATTCTTTTCCAGCTTAATTTATGCCATGCGATTCTGTATTGGGGAAATCGAGCAGAAAGCCCTTTTCTTCTCCTCCTTCTTCCTCCTCCTCCTGTTCTTCCCTTTTTTCTTTTTCCTCCTCTTCTTCCTCCTTCCTCCTCCTCCTCCTCCTCCTTCTCCCCCTGGACTCTCCCCAGCCCCAAGTTGGTTTCTTTCCTTTTCTCTTTCAAAAGCTGAGCTAACGGGGAGACTGTTTAACTCCAGCGTTTCTATAGGAGGCTGTTGTAGTTTAACTCCTGCGCACCAGCAGCTAAGATGAACAAAGGAGAGACTCGGGGTCCAACTATTCATCCTTTCTTTGCACTTTAATTTTCATTGATTGGGAAGACAAGGGGAGCCCTCAGGGATTCGAGCTGGAGGGGAGGACACGCCTTTAGACGCCATCAGCCCCCTGGCCAGCCATCTGCTCTGAACCAAATGGCGTTTTTTCACTCCTCAACGGCATGTCTCTATACTTCCACAACTACGCACTCTGAACCCCCCAAATGCAGGAGGGAGCTTTAAGCTAGGGTGTGTTAAATAGACTTGCAAGATATTGGCTGCAGCCACCACAATCCCTCCTCCCCACATACCATAAATCCTCACCTTACTCATTAGGAAAAAGAAGGAAACTTTCTTTTAAATACTTTTTGATGTCTCAGCAAATTTACTGTACAAAGTGAGGCTCATTAGGGCTTAAAGACACCCAATACATCAGACCCAGGAGTGGGAGGAGGAGTCTGCTGCCCAGTGATGATGGTTTATTTTTTCCAGGCAGCACAACCCATGGACAGGACAACTTCAGCATCCAGGGTTGGCTCAGGCTGTTGATAACGATAGTCACAACCAAGACAACAGCACCTGGAGTTCTGCAGGTGCCTCCTTATTTCCCATTTACTAAGCCACTTGGGGATAAAAGCTTACAGCTATCTTATCAGATTAAACATGCCCATCCTCAGCAGGGTGAGTGTGATCTCAGACTGTGGTCACCCAATGCTATTCCACCCCCTTCACCAAAAGAAAGGTTCTATTCTCAAGGTCTATGACCGTGGCTGTGGTGAGGAGGAGGCCTGGGCAAGTTGCAATAAACAGCCCAGAGCAGGCTGCAGACTCTAGGCCAGCCACAGGTTCAGTTTTCTGTGTAAACAAGTCTGGAGACTTGAGTGGGGTTTGTGTTTTCCCAGACCAACTGAATACTGTATACCCAACAGAGAGGTTCTCTTATTCCTCAGAAGAATTAGGGTCCTTGTTCGGAACAACAAAATAAAAAACTTTCAGGCAGCAAATCTGGTGTTGACCAAACATGCCAGCTTACTTGAAAAAAAAAAAAAGCAGAAGAAGAAGGGGACAGAAAGCATGTGTCTTAATTAGTATTTGTGTCACATCCCTCTCCACTACCCTCTGCCCATTCTCCATCCCGCACAGTTTTGGAATCTGAAAGCAGTTACAACAGCAAGAGGAACGGCTATGCGTGCTGTGTAACTGTCAGGGTTCCTTCTTCCTTCTTTCCTAAAGCTGTCTTCGGAGAACACCAGCCCTTTACCACCCCTACCCCATGCCAACTTTGGGCGTTTCCCAGACCAGTCATGCCCCACAAACGCGCCTACAGTACGTCTACGCTCCATTGCAGTTGTGTCTGGACCTTAAACACGGTTCATTTACAGCCCAGAAAAAAAAGAGGGGCATCTAGTCTATATTTAGACCTTTGAGGCTTCCAGCGCCAGAGTCTGGGGAGGGGGCGGGGGGAGGTGAGCACCGCCGCTGAACCCCCAGGAAGGCCCTCAGCCCTCCCAGCAGCTGCCCGCAGGGCACAGGGGATCCGCAGCCTCCAAGTGAACCGCCTGGCGCGGGGCGGGGCAGGCCTCTGTGGGGGTGGCCAATGGGGGTGGTGGCGGAAGAACCGAAGCCCAGGGGAAGAATCAGTCCTGACAGCGTCTCCTAACCTTTCCCTGCTCGCCGCCGGCGGGGCTCTGGAGACCCTGTGATGGGTCGGTGGTCCTGACTTTCCCTGTGCAGTAGGGGCGGGGCGAAGAACTACCTTTCCTTTTTGAATAGGATAGTAGGTTGTGTCCACCCACCCCCTATTCGTTTTGTTTCATTTTGTCGTCTGGGGGCGCGGGGAGTCTGAAGTACTGCGCGGTGAATCGGGACACCCCACCTCTTGGTGTGCGTGGAGCTGCGCGGTGCAGGCGGCAGGTCAGCGGAAAGTTGCAAAGGCATGTGCTGATTTGCATGAGAAAGGGCGGGTCGCGTGGCTCAGCTGGCGGCCCCCGCGCAGATGACCGACCGGCCGCAGCCCGCTCCTCCTCCCGGCGCCCCTTCCCCCCCATCCTCTGTACCGGCCCCGCCGCCCCTTCCCCACGAAACCGCGGATCATCTGCTCCAGGCTGTCCCGCGTCTCATCTCCATGACAAAGCGCGTGTTTACCTGCAGGCCGCAGCACCGGCGGGCATGCCTTTGTCCCGGGATCCGATTACCGCGGCAGCTGCTCCGGCCCGCCCCATGCAAGGCCCGGAGTGGCCCCTCAGAACTTATTACTGATTGATTGAACGTGCCGGGACCTGGGACTGCAGCGGGGGTGCAGGGGAGGGGGCGGTCGCGGAGCCGAGGAGGGGCTCTTTTCACTTTGGTGAACACTGGAAGCTGTGACCCACAACAGGGAGTGAGCCCTCTGGAGGGCTTCCTGGAGGTGGTGGCAGCGCGGGACTGACGTTAGTAGGGGCACCATGCGGGGTCCACAGCGGGAGGGGACGTGCGGCGGGTCATGCCGGAGCGGAGTGGCGCGAAGGGGCCTCGCAGTGGGCTCAGGTCCCCGTTGTGACGGTTCCACGCATGCGTCTCGAGTCACCGCCTAGCACAGGGGTGTTAGCGCATCCACACCTCAAGGTGTGCAGCTGGGACACGCCCGGCTGTGGGGTATTAGGGCAGAGACCGTGCAAACAGCGTGCCTAGTTCGGGGCTGGCGCAGCCGCAGTGTCCTTTGTGCGCTCTGGGCGGAAACCGCCACGTCCTGGAGGGGCGCGGCCAGCAGAGACCCCAGGCCCGGACGCCAGGAGGTGCTGCAGCAGCCCGTGCGGGGTGGGCTTTTCAGGCCAGATCAGCCGAAGCCAGGGCCCCTCCATTCCCCGGCCCCGCGACTGCGGCCCTCAGCGTCAGCTGGGCCCTCCTTTTATTTCTCGACCTAGGAGGTCGGGGCGTCGCACCTGGAAATCGCATGCCTGTGGCTTTGTAAAAAGTGAGCGAAGGGGTAGAAAAGACGTTGAGAGGGCAAAGGGTGGATGGCAGAGCTCCTTGCTCTCCCAGGACACGCCCCCACCCCAAGGAGGTCGTAGGCACCTGTCCTTCCTGGCCCCCGGGGTAGCCTGTCAATCACCCACGCTGGGCGCTGCTGGCCAGAAGGGGGGCTTGCGGGGGACCTCAAGAAGGTGGCGCTCATCCGCAGGGCCTAACTGGGCCTCTGGGGTGGCCTGCAGGTGCTCCCCCGCGCGGGCGTCTGCAGTGCGCGGTTCTCTCCCAGCCTTCCCGCGAAGGTCTTCCCTGGACCCTGCATTACCCCAGGCAGCTCCTGAGAAGCAATGGACGTGGCAACGTGGAAGCTTTCGAAAGCGCTGTCCTTCCCCTGCCTCCCCCAGCTCCTTTCTGTGAGCATCTGCCCAAGGAGGAACAGATGTGGGCACCTGCGGTGACCGGCTGCATATGTTCCATCCTATTCACAGGCATTCAGACGTGGCTACAATGAGCAGCCTTTGTGTGCAGAGAGTCACTAAATATATTAATCTGTACTCCCCAGAGCACCGGGCTGTTTAATTTTTCACTAGCAATAACATCTGATCTAATCCTTAAATCGGCTCCCAAAAGCTTTTCCTCCTGCCCACCCCCTCTCCCGAAAAACGTGTGAAGTTATTCAGCTCTCCACCTGTTGCCTGCTGAATTGGGCGTGGGTTAGTGCGAGCTCAATGTTGGTTCAGGCAGGGGTGGGGGCGGGGATGTGCTGGGAGGCTGTCGGGCCACATGGGCACAACCAGGGCATATTTATCAGAAGGAAAATAAACACAAAGTGTGCAGTGTGGCTCCCCAAATGTTGTGCAAACAAAGAACAATAATTATTAAACAGCTTCCAGAGCAACCCAGCACACCCATCCTTTCTATGTAAAGGCCTTTAAAAATGTACATAAAGTTACCATTTATCTTTTTATTAAACTCCAGTGCTTGTTAGAGATACTGGTCAACAGGCCACACAACCAAAAGGTAACATAAATCTCAGATGTAAGGCTTAGATTTTTTTTAGCAATTTTGTTGCATGACTCTTTTATCTTAGCATCCTTTATTTTATTTTGATTTGTTTTCTGCCACAATGAACCCTTCAGTGCCATTGTGGACGTCACAATGCACAGGACATCAGGCTGTGGGTGAAGACCGAGGCAATTTAAACAGACCCAGCTCTTTCTTTCCTTTCCGTCTATTGTAATATGAATGGGCCTTCTGCGTTCTCGGCTGCTAGGAGACCAGCTTTGCAAAACGCCTACACCCTTAAACATGCTGGAGAAAGGGACCCCAATAAACAGCCCAAGTACTGGGGGCAAGGGGTAAGGGGGACAAACAGGTTTTTCTCACCTTCAAATCAACATATTTCTTAATCCCCAAATGTAAAACATTCTTTCTGACTTTGTGCTCCTTGCTTTTCAGCAGTTTCCTTCCTTGTCATTTTAATTCTTCCTCCTGCCCCTCTGCCACTTCCAGTCAGGAAACAGAGTCAGGGCAGCACTGGGTCATCATCAGACTTATTTTCAAAAGGCAAACATTTTTCCTTTGGAAACTGGGGTGGCATACTTATCAGCCACCACCACTAATTACTCACAGTAATACACTGCTTTCAGAGTGTACACACTTGACGATTTTAGCAGCAGTCAGGAGTGTGCTTGATGCCTCTGGATTTTTTTAGGAATGATCACAAACTATGATTCATTTTATTGGTGGTTGGAACTGTTCCTATTCCTATTAGTATGTCAGTTGAGAACACTCATATGGCTGCTTGTGGGCTGTGAAGGTCCCAGGCACTAAGTGTGCTAGTGATGACCACTCCACCACTTGCCAGCCTCAAGCCTCAGAGGCCAAGACCTGAGCTAAGTGGCTGCTGAGGAACCAATCACTGTCCAGGCAGATGGGAAACCAGACTGACTCACAGCTGGTGGGGTAAGGTATGCATTCACTCATTCATTCACTCACCCATTACAGACTTTAGGGTACCTGCTCTCTACCATCATATAAATCACAAAATGAGTCAGGAGAGACTCCTGCTTTTCCATTTTCTGAGAGTTTGTGTAGGATTAATATTTCTTCCTTAATAGCCTGATGGAATTCACCAGTGAGGTTATCAGCACCTGGTATTTTCTTTATGCAAAGGTTTTTAGTTATAAATTCAAATTCTTTAACAAATATGGAGTCACTCAGCTTTTCTATTTCTTCTTTGGTCAGGCTTGGTAATCAGCATTGCTCAAGGAATTCTCTTATCTAAAGCTGCCCACATGTCCCCGCTTTCCTATAGGTAGCATCTGTAGGGATGCTGATTCCCACTGCTGGGATGGGCAATCTGTGTCTTCTCTCTTTGAGAGATCATGATCAGAATAGTCACAGCTTTATCAGTGTCATCAATTTTGTCAAAAAACAAACAAACAAAAAAAATCCAGCCTTTTGTTTCATGGACTATTTCTAATGATCTAGGTAGAGACCCTGGCAGCTGCTGGGCTCACCTAACTTGTATTCCTCCTTCCAAGAATCTCCATCCCTCAATTACCACTTATTATAGTGATTTCAAACCAGTGTACCCTGAAAAGTTTTAAAGATCATTAATTAAATTATGTTTAAAAGAAGTTCAAAGCACAGTAAGCATATTTTTTACTTTTTATCAACATAATTTAATTGTGCCATGAAAGTTTAACTATAGGTTCAAGTTTGCCATGAGATAAAAAAGGTTCAAAAACACTGGTTTATTATCTAATTTCTTATTTTTGTCTATTTTTTCTAGTTGTTTAAGGTAAGAAGATACCTTTGGGAATTAGTCCTTCTTAGGTGAAAACTGAAGAGGGTACTTTGGGATTTCAAATAGCTAACATCCTGACCCTAACACCAACTAGGTCAAAGGTAAAATGACATCTCCCATCGCCAGGGCCAGATGAGTTAGAGACTCAGCCACCTGACAACAGCCCAGAGTGCCCTCCTTCTTTCTGCTGTGCCATTCTCTTGTTGGTTACTTCATTTCCTGAGTGCATGGGTCTGCAGCAGGCCCAGAATTCTTAGACATAACAAGGATCATTAGGAGAAGAGGGACATTTTCTTTTTATGTGACACCTTTTATCAGTAGTAAAACACTTCAGTAACATTTAATGTGCATCAACCATGTGGAAATCAGTATTATTTTCATGGTTGTGGCTTTTCTTATTTTTCGTTTTTGGATGAATTATTAACCAAGTAAAACTGTGAGTCCACGTAGTTGTTAACATGCAAAAAAATTTTTCGTTCAGTGTCCAGATAAAATTATATCTACAAATAAATCTTGTAGTCTATTTAGAGCAGGTGTCTTCAAACTTTTTAAACAGGGGGCCAGTTCACTGTCTCTTAGATGGTTGGAGGGCCGGACTATAGTTAAAAAAAAAAAAAAGAACAAATTCCTATGCACACTGCACTTTATTTTGAAGTAAAAAAACAAAACAGGAACAAATACAATCACACTGCCTCATGTGGCCCTAGGGTCGCAGTTTGAGGACTCCTGGTTTAGAGTGTCAAATTGTTACAAAGACAAACCTGTCTCAGGCCCATTTCACTTTCTGTGTTTCTCTCTCACAGGTGATGTGAACTTTCTCTTTAATTTTTCACTAACCCCCAAATAAATTCAACCTAATAGTTTTTCCTGTCTTCCTCTCTTTCCTTTCCTATTTATCTTTTATGTATATTCTCCATGCCATCTTTATTTTCTCCCAAACTGTTAAGTTGGACATGCATAAAGGGGCCAGAAAGTATGTCTGCCTGGGATGTGAAGCGGAGGTGAAAGAAGATTGGATAATCAAATATAATTTTCTTTTGCTCCTGTTATACTGATGTCTTTTAGCCACCCAGGAAAAGAGATCTTGAAGTAATCTTTGACTTTTCTTTTCCTTCACTGTACAGTATTGTAGTATAATAAAAACTATAAAAAGCTTTAGAATTTAGGTTGGAATCTGAGTAAAGATTGTACAATTTATTACCTACCATTTGTACTAGTTATTTAACAACTCTTTAAAATTTAAAACTTTGGCTTTTATGCAAGTAATATGATTTTAAAATTCAAATAGTATTTCTAGATTTGTGACAAAAACAGCAATTGCCTATACCACACTTCCCTACTCCCCATCCTTTCCCCTACATTTGCCTCCATATCCTTCTTTTGAAATTTACGCTCATATTTTTTTTTATAAGAGTTTCTAATGCTGGCTCAGCACCCAGGGTTCAGCAGTTAGGGGACTGGCCACATACACCAAGGCTGGCGGGTTCAAACCTGGCCTGGGCCTGCCAAACAATGACAATTACAACAAAAAAATAGCCGGGCATTGTGGTGGGAGTCTGTAGTACCAGCTACTTGGAAACCTTAAACTCTTGGGCTCAAGTGATCTCCTTGCCTCAGCCTCCTAAGTACCTGGGACTACAGGTGCCTGCTATGTATATCCAGCTAGATTTTCTATTTTTAGTAGAGATGGAGGTCTCACTTTTTTGCTCAGGTTGGTCTCGATCTCCTGAGCTCAGGCAATCCACCACTTCAGCTTCCTAGAGTGCTAGGATTACAGTCATGAGCCATGGTGCCTGCCCTATGGCATCCTTTTTGATTAAGCTACTCAGTACTTACATTATAATTATACAATTATTCGTAGCTGAGGCATAAGCTATTATTACATTTCTTTTTGTAGACTGTTTTGTTTTTGCTAGGTTCAATAATGGAATGAATTATTTGCTTATTGACTTTCCTATGTAGTTGTTACTTACCATCACTAAATTCTGAAGACCCTCTTTTAAAATATTCAGATATATCAGGCATTTCATGGACTTCTCTTTAGTCTAGAGGAATTTCTCCTAGAGGATTCTCTCCTCCACCAAAGTTCCTAGTTTTTGTCTTGGCACTTCCCTTCCCCTCTCTTCCCTGCTTTCTAGTTCCTAATATTCTTATTTCCTAATTTTGGAGAATATCCTCCAGTAGCTTTCTGAGATAAGGTAATTTAGTAAATATTTTTGAGCTTGTGTATCTGAAAATATCTTTATCCTACTCACAAATGTAACTAATACATTTACTGAAAGTTAAATTCTATGTTACAATTATTTTCTTTAGAGTTTTAAAGGTGTTAACGTTCCATTGTATTTCTGCTTCCTGGGATTTAACGGAAAATTTCCATCCATTCAGATTTTCAATCCCTTAAATGTGATCTTTTTATTTTTCCATTTGTAAACTTAGATCTTTTCCTTATCCCTGGTGTTCTGAAATTTTGTGATGTGCTTTGATGTAGATCATTTTGTTTTGCTGGGCACTTGGTGGTCACTTTCATTCAATATGAGAACATGTCTTCTAGATCTGGCAAGTTTTTAAAAATTATTTCTTGAGTAATTTTCTTCTCTTCCATTTTCTTTTTCCCAAAGTTCCTATTTTTCAGATGTCAGACCTCTTAATCTTCCAATTTTCTCGTGTTTTCTCTTTTTGTTCTATCATCTGAGAGGTAGCATCAAATTTATCTTCTCTTTTATTAACTTTTTTTTTTTTTTTGAGACAGAATCTTGATTTGTCGCCCTTGGTAGGGTGCTGAGGCATCATAACTCATAGCAACCTCAAACTCTTGGCCTCAAGTGATTCTCTTGCCTCAGCCTCCCACATAGTTCGGACTACAGGCTCCCGCCACAATGCCTGGCTGTTTTACAGAACTTGTGCACTCAAGCAATCCACCCAATTCTTGCATAGCTTCCCAGAGTGCAAGAATTACAGGCATGAGCCATTGAGCCTGGCACTTTTCTTAACTTTTACATTTTAGTTATTGCTTTTCTAATTTTCCAGACATCATTCTTATTCTCTGAATATTCTTTTATATATCCTTTTCTTGCTCTCTTTTTTTTATTTGAGACAGTCTCAGTCTGTCACTCTGGCTAGTATCATATCTCACAACAATTCAAACTCTTGGGCTCAAGCGATCCCCTTGCCTTAGCCTCCCAAGTAGCTGGGACTTCATGCACCCACAAGCCTGGGTAGTTTTTCTACTTTTAGTAGAGATGGGGTCTCACTCTTGCTCAGGCTAGTCTCAAACTCCTGAGCTCAAAAAACCTCCCACCTCAGCCTCACAGAGTGGTGGGATTACAGGGTATGCCACCACACTAGGCCTAACCTCTTTCTTTCACAGATGTAATACAGGGTGGCCATAAAGTTCACATGCAATTTAAAATTACACACAAACTTTATGGCCATCCTATATTATGTAGTATCTTCAGAGACTGCAAATAAAGTTTTTCTTAATAACATTTTCTCCTCCTTGCTTTTTTTTTTTTTTTAGTATTTCTAGTACTTTTTTTCTTTTCCTGTCTTCCTCAAACATTGCTGATCCTGAGTTACCTGTGTACATTTAAAAGTGAGTTAACACTTTTGTAACTGGAAGCCCTGTGCAGTAGAACTGCTGAGACAGGGACTCACTGTGAGGTGGCCAGAGCCTCCTCCCATGACCTCCATGACCCAGACGGCGTGGTTTATAAACAAGAGAAATTTATTTCTCATGGTTCTAGAGCCTGCTGGTCTCAGATCAGGTGCCAGCATGTCAACTTCTGGTAAGGACTCTTTTCTGGGTTGCAAGCCATCTTCTCAATGTGTCCTCACATAGTGGAAAGGGAGGGTGCATCTTACAGGGGTTCTAATCCTGTTCATGAGGTTCCACCCTCTTGACCTAATCACCTCCCAAAGGGCCAGGCTCCTAAGACCATCACCGTAAGGACTAATTTCAACATATGAATTAATTTTGAGGGGACACAAACATTACAAACCTGACTTTGTGTGTCACCTGTTTCCTAAAGCTTCGCATATGTTAATCTATGTCCCCATCCACACTGTGCATCCTTCAGACGAGAAGTCATTTCAGACTTCTTGGAGTAACCCCACAGCACCCTATGCTGATTTTACTTAGAAGGGAAAAGAAGCCAACAGGAAATGAAAGCCTCACATGCTGAAACCGAGAGCTTCCGGCCGAAATCCTTAATGTATATGTGATGCAACTTCAATTTGGTAGTATTTTTGAGGGCACAGTCAAGTACTTTGCCAGAGATTCTAAAGGAAACCAACAGAATGTTTTCCTAGAATAATATCTGACCATTTTACTTCCCTGATGGAAGCTTTATCAGCTCACTGGGCTTACAACAACCCTGCTGAGATGTATTGTGCATAAGGATAGGTTTTGAAATACATCTTAAGTAATTGTCGATAATTTACTTTTTTAGAATGTTCTCTTGGTTGTAGTGAACTATGGCTAGTAGAATGAAATTGGGTGCGATCTGGCGCCTACCTTATCTTCCAGCCCAAGGCAGCATGTCTTGTACGTGAACTTGGCCACCTCAGCCTCAGCACTAAGGCTGGGACTGTCGCTGGCACGTGGAGCCCGCACTCCTCGCGCGTGACCACGAGACCTGCGCCTTAGAGCCCAGGCCCTGCCTTCTCACCGCCGTCTTCCCTCCCCGGAGTTCTCTCACGTCTATTCCAGACGCGAAAACCTGCCTTAAAAGAACCTCGGCCCACGAACCTACAACTGCGGTATTAACAGCCAGCAGGTGGCTAACATTCCCAGGGCTCACTGCAGTCACGCCCCATGCCGGCCCGCGGCAACATCGCCGGGAGCAGCCCTGGGGAGCGCGCGGGGGGGGAGGGCGCCTGGTAGCCCGCAGGGGAGGACCCCGAGGAGCTCCGCAGGGCCCGGAGGTGCGGGGCTGGCGGCGTGGGGCCCGGCAGAGTCGCGCGCTGTGGGTCCTGCGGCCGCGCCCGTCCTACCCAGGCCGAACCTCCGGCGGCTAGGACCCCGCGCAACAGCTACCCGGGCCATCGGCCTGCGCAGACAAAAGCTGGCGTCCAGCCACCAGTCGGCCCGGCAGGATAGGGTCCGTAGAACCAAAGGGCACAAGAGCAATGCTCACAACTGCCTCGGGAAAGCGAAACTAAGACGTGACCACCGGCCTTGGAAGCGCCGGGGGGGTTACCAAGACAACGGACCGTTACTCCGGCGGAGACTGCGCGCTCTGTTCTTTTCCGCTGCTCGCGCGCGCCCCTCGCCTCTCCCCCAACGCCTGCGCACTCGCTCCTTCCCGAGTCTCCCGGGCCCGGGTGCGTCAGCCTCGCCCGCACAAACGGGGCGGGCTCTGGAACGGAAGCGGAAGTAGTGCGGAGGTGTAGGGCTGCGACGGCGACCAAGGTTTTGAGGGTGAGTCTCAGGCGACTTCTAGAGGTAGAGGGCCGGGCCAAGCAGGCCCCTGGCCATCATCCCCCGCATCCGACTCTAGTGCGCGTCAATCCGTGGGCCACGGGGTTCGGTTGAGCCCCGTCCACTCCCCGCTTTCCCCCGGCCAGGCAGCAGCTATGTCTAGTCTGGGCCCAGCCTCAGTGAGGCTCTTGTGGAATCAGCCCCTAATCCTCGCCTCCGCTCAGGACTGATCTGGCCCCTGCGTGTGGTTTCTGAGTCAGGTCTGCCGTTCCTCACGGCCGCGCGCCTTCTCTGGTGGTCCCTGAAGAGGCGTCCTCTCCTCTTCTCGCTTTTTCCTCTAGTCATTTCTGAGCTTTCCCGAAACCAGGGACCTGCGCCTTGCAAGTACTTGACTCTCTCGGGAGAGGATAAGACTGGGGTCCTAAACCCGGCGTCACGCACGCCCGACAGCGCAAGTGGACTAGGGGTGTCTTAGACAATTATTTGCTCAAGGAGGGCCAGGGCGTTCCCCAAGAAGAGAATTTGAGCTGAGGTTTGAGTAAGGAGTTGGGATATTGAAGAGAGTTGAGAGGCTATTCCTGTTTCTGGCAGAGGGAGCAGGAATGTTTGAGGTATGAAGATTTCATACGGCCTGGCATATTCAGGGGACTACAGTACTGCAGCATTACTGGGACTAAATGCGTTGCTTATATGGTGCAAGGCAGTAATATGGCCAGACCTAAGTATTTAAAAACAGTCCGTCTGGCTGGCAGGTGCAGGGAGGATAGTGTGGGGTGACTACAGCGTGTTAGGGCTTTTGCCGTTATTCAGGGAACCGCAGACGCGGACATGGTCCTGGGGAGGACGTGGAGGTGAAGGAGGGAGGCTGTGGCTGTGCAGTGGCTGGAGCTCTTGAGTAGATAGTTCAGAGAGGGAGAAACGCAGAGTGGGGCCAAGTCCGGAGCACCAGGGTCCTTACTATTCGCTTTGAGGTGTGTTGGGGTGTCTTCTCTGCTGACGTCTTCCCAAGTCCTGTGTGTAGCGTCCTTTTGCTTTTGACCTCTCACCTCCCTCTCCTTATGCTTTTAGACCTGCCCATCTTTGGACCTTGCTGTTCAGAAGCCATCCTCTCTGCCACCACTTCAGCCTCCACACTGTGTTCTCTACATTTTGATTTCCTCCTCATCCCATTTCTGCTCCAAGCTCCTCTGTTAGCGGGCTTCCCCTGACCTTGCCATTCCGTTTGTGCTGGAATTCTAATTGTACTTTTCTTACCAGTTGTGTTGTTGAAAAGCACCAACACTGTAGTTGTGGCGGGGTCCTCAGCACTCATCTCTCTCTCTTTCTGTGTATGTGTATATATATGTATGTTTCATCTTTAGACCACCTTAACTCCCAGTTTTCTGTGTAGTTTCTAACCACCTAATATTTCAGACATGTTGAAATCTCTGATCACCTATGGCCCACTTAGAAGATTATAGTAGGTGACTTCTGAGGTCACTTGCAGTTTTTAGCATCCTGAAATTCTACCCCATCCATGTAAATACGAGTCTCTCACTTACGTGGGTCCCTTACCAGGCCGTAGATCCTCAGGGGTCTTAGGTATATAATTTGTTCTCTTGTTTGAAAAGAGGGTGTCCAGATTGTTTGTTTTAGTCCCGTTACAACTTGGATCCCTCCCAAACTAGCCACTTGTCATTTCCTGCGGCCTTGAGATTTGCATTTTTGTCTTTCCCTTTTTTTTTTCTTTTTTTTTAAATTCTATTGTTTATTTTTGTTGTTGTTGTTGCAGTTTGACCAGGGCTGAGTTTGAACCTGCCACCCTTGGTATATGGGGCTGGCACCCTACTCACTGAGCCATAGGTGCCACCCTTTTGTCTTTCTCTTAGTCCTTCCCCTTCTAGGGTGTGCTTGTTATTTAGGATTGGAAGAAAATACGAGTGAGTGGAACTGATCAAATTCCTAACTTAGGCCAAACTTCATGGCTCATGCCTGTAGTCCCACCACTTTGGGAGGCCAAGGCAGGAGAATCCCTTAAGGTCAGAAGTTCAAGGTCACAGTGAGCTATGATGGTGCCACAGCACTTTAGCCTGGGCAATAGACCAAGACCTTGCCTCTTTTAAAAAAAAGGAATTCCTGACATAAACCCTCCTTCATTTTGCTCTAGTTTCAGGAAATATGATATGGAAATATCAGAGCTTAGTAACTTAGCACATTGACAGAATCTTTGTGACTACTTTTTTGCAAATTTGTATGACTGTATTGTTAAGACTTATTTCACTTTTGAGTTGCTACCCCTTTAAGGAAACGTTGAAGGTAAGAAAAATGGTCAGAGGCTAGGCATGGTGGCTCATGCCTATAATCCTAGCATTCTGGGAGGCTGAGGCAGGTGGATTGCCTGAGCTCAGGAGTTTGGGAGACCAGTCTGAGCCAAAGCAAGACCCCCTCTCTAAAAATAGCCAGGTATTGAGGCATCTCGGGAGGCTGAGGCAAGAGGATCACTTGAGCCCAAGAGTTTGAGGTTGCTGTGGGCTATGATGCCACAGCACTCTACTCTACTGAAGGCAATGAAGTAAGACTGTTTCAAAAAGAAGAAAGAAAGAAAGATGCTCAGCTTAACTGAAATCATAAAGCACCTCTTAGCCACATGGAAACTAGGGTTATACCCTATGGAAATTCATTCAGAGGAATTTATTGCAACCTTTCTCTTATTACTTTAAAAATGAGGCAACCCTAATGCTATCAGTTATTTTTATAGAGCTTTAGAACAAGTATAAATAACTTTATTTTAATTTGCTTTGAGACATCTGTGTCTTTGTAAAGTGTTCTATTGGAAAAATCTTCAAAGATTTAGAACGTGTTAAATTATTAATGTAACTATAACAAGGTATTTGTAAAGCATCTTTTGGTAGCAGTTTAAACTCCCCCTAACTTGAGAGGTAAATCTTTATCTTATTTTTACAAATAAGGAAGTCACTAATGTACCAAAGAGGTTAAATAATTTAAGTCCTAATGCTTGTAGTCAACCAGTGCCTTAGATAGGCAAAAAAGGCAGTGTTCCTCCCCCGCCCCCCCCCGCCTTTTTATTTCTTTTTTGGGACAAGGTCTTTCTGTGTTGCCCAGGCTGAGAGTACCGTGACATGGTCAGATCACTGCAGCCTTGAACTTCTGGCCACAATTGATCCTCTGCCCTCAGCCTTCCAAAGTCCTGGATTACCTTATAAATAAATATTACTCAGTAAAGAAGAATCTCTTTTAGTCTGCTCTTATAGAACATTTAATATAAGGTGGACCAAATTGTATCCTTCACTGTATCTGTGTGTCCATATCTATATGTCTGCACACAGAGCCCTTAAAAGCAGGTAGTAGTAGTGGGCAGTGCCTGTGCTCAAAGGAGTAGGGCACCAGCCCCATATGCCGGAGGTGGTGGGTTCAAACTGAGCCCCGGCCAAAAACTGCAAAAAAAAAAAAAAAAAAAGAAGGGAAAAGCAGAAAGCAGGCAGTAGTAATTCTGTTAGAACTTTAGCACCCAAAAGTATTTCTGTATGGATCCCTGAAAATTATTATAAAATCTTTAACACCAAAGCCATGGCTGCCTATGACAAAAGGATAGTAACTTTCTGAATGGCAGAGATTTCTGGATAGTTTAGGTTTTTGTCCATTGAGCACCAGAATATCCCATTTAGGATAGGAATCTTTCTAAAATATTGTATCTTCATGTTCTTAAGTAGAATGTACTGAATGCAGTGTTAACTTTTCTTAACAACCTCAAGTCATCATTTAGACATGATGTGAGCAATGTTACAGCTCACTTTATTATGAAGTGAGCAATGATGTGGTATTCTTAGGCTTGTTGAGGCATATGCATGTGTACAACTGTTTTGCCTGTTCTTTTTTCCTTATAAACTTATTAAAGTCTCCTGCCCTTCTGTTTCCTGCAGCTGTCTGCTCTTCCCCTGCTGTGACTATTCCTGCCTAAGTCCCTGTACCTCCCTCTCTGGTGGGTTCAGGAGCCAAAGGTAGAACTGATGAGTAAACTAGGCCATAGATGATGATAAGAACCTGAAGAAATCTCTTTTGAATAAGTTGTTTTAACTTTATGAACTGGATTTGTGTAGGATCTTCTGAATTCTGGATAAATGAGATCTTATAAATTTGTATGGGTATCCCTTCTACATTTAGTGACAGTGGTTTTCATGTTGTGCTCTACCAGCCTCTGAGGGGTTTTGTGGAGCTCAGTGGGGTAGGAAGGCCAAGGGCACAGCTCTGGGCTACTTCCTTCAGTCCCAGCCCTACTATTGGGCCTATGAGAGTGGGCTAGGCACTGGGAATAACCTTTGTACAGAGACCTCTGGACACCAACAGGTCAGCTCTGAAGTGAGGCCATTGGCCTACCTGGCATGCACACACACAGGCTAATAGTGACCAGTCACTCCAGTGTTGTGCCTAGGGAAAGGAAGCCAGGGTTGTGCCTAGGGAAAGGAGGATGGTGGGCCTAAATCTTCCTTCCCTATTAGTTGCTGCCTGTGACCTGGGCAAGTGGTGTTCCCATACCTGTTGGCTGCTTCCAAGCAGGCCCTCCTGCCTTCGCTGCATAAGCAGAAGTGGCTGAACAAAACTGATTATGTGCTCCAGTCTGGCCAGCAGGGTTACAGGGGGCTTTGGACATGAATGGCACATTTTGATATAACAATCGCTCTCCCCCAGGCTGGCTTCTTTAACGACTCTGAGCCTTTGCCCCCTTCTGTCAAGAGCCTTCATTTCACTCAGGGGCTCTGTCTTCATTACTGTCTCCAGAGCTGTCAGCTTGGACCTTGGAGCATAGGAAGTAGCAGGTGAGTATTTACTAGGTGAAGGTGGCTGAGTTTTGATTTCATGCCCTTGGTGTGTCTGCCTTTTGACTGCTACAGAGGGAAAGGGGGCTTTGCATCCTTCCATCTTGGGATTCCTCCAGAACAGCAAGTGTGTTTGGATGCTGGGCAGTGTCCACGATGGCCCCTCAGCTACCTCTATCCTTGCCTGCGTGTCCACGATGGCCCCTTAGCTACCTCTATCCTTGCCTGCCTCTGTGTGTTCCCACAACATTGTCCATTCAGTGTTTTCTGAATGGACTTGTTTAGGAGCCTGAGTGATGGGTGGCGCCTGTGGCTCAGTGACTAGGGCGTCAGCCCCATATACCTAGGGTGGCAGGTTCAAACCCAGCCCTGGCCAAACTGCAACAAAAAATAGCCAGGCGTTGTGGCGGGTGCCTGTAGTCCTAGCTGCTCAGGAGGTTGAGGCAAGAGAATCGCCTAAGCCCAAGAGCTGGAAGTTGCTGTGAGCTGCGATTCCATGGCACTCTACCAAGGGTGACAAAAATGAGACTGTGTCTCTAAAATAAAAAAAAAAAAGAAAAGGAGCCTGAGTGATGTTTACTGCCCCTTTGGATGAAGTATAGGCATTTTAGTATTGTTTCCAGGGCCTTCCCTGATCTAGCCCTCTCTATTCCAGCCTCACCTCATCTTCCCTTAAAATAGAGGTTCTAGCCATATTGTGGGTTTCTTTTTTCCATTTCCATGTTTGATGAAGAAATTTATAACAAAATTGCAGATTAAACTAACAATGGAACAGGTGTTTTAGCACTTTACATTTGCCTAAGAATTTTTTAAAAGAGTATCTTTGAAACATTTTCTCTTTGTTGCTCTTGGCTCATGCCTCCCTGTGGCGTCACCTGCCTGTCTCAGGCCTTGCTTTAGAGTGGCCTTTCCTCACGGACCATCTTAGATCCCACACTAGCCTGATTGTCCCTGCAGAGTATTTCCCCATGCTCCTCCTGTTTCTGTCCTGCAGTCGTACTTAAGAGATTGATTGTGGCTGGAGGGCTTATTCATGGCTTAGTGTCTACTCCTTTGCTGACATAAAAATGCTTGCTGAATGGATAAGCCAAATTTGTTTTCAAATAAAACTACCTACATTGTGGAGGAGAAGTGAGTATTCATGAGTTACAAATGAATCTATACTTGGCACAACCCTGTTGGAGAAAAACTACCCATATGTGCTTATACTTTGAGCAACTTCATATCTGAGATCCTCAGGAAGTGATGAGAGATGTGCTCAGAGGTTTATGTGCAGGGGTGTGAGAGCATTCTTGCTAACAGCATGCCACGTTGGAAGTAACCTAAATGTTTCACACTGGGTGAAGTGGCATGTACATGTCATCCATCCAGCAGGGGAACATTAACACCGTGGCTTGGGATATAGCCGTAATAAATTAAGACATGAAAGCAGAACATAAAATAGCACGATCTCAATCTTTAAGAGTAATTAATAATAGAAAAAGACTAGAAATATGTAAAATGTTTGTAATCATTGTCTTTGGAAAATGAAATTATGGGTAGTTTTAAAATTTTTTCTTCATTCTTTCTCTGAATTTTTTACAAAGTCAGAAAATTTTTTATTAATGTTTTCCAGTATTAAGTAATCTAGCTTATTAAAATGATAAATATAGTAAGAGATAACTAAACTTTATATGGCTTTTTAAAAAATCAAGATAATTTAAGAATTTTGACTGGTGCTGAGCTGATTTTACTAAATTTTAGGCAACTGATAAAAATATGATGAACAGGACGGCGCCTATGGCTCAAAGGAGTAGGGCACTGGCCCCATATGCCGGAGGTGGTGGGTTCAAACACAGCCCCAGCCAAAAACTGCAAATAAATAAATTAGTTAATTAAACTAAAAAAATAAAAATATGATGAACAAATGTATGATATAATTTTAACAAAACTATACTACAACAGTTGATAAGACACATTTTATAAGCTTCATTTTTCAGATGAAGAAAAAAAGCTTACAGAATGAGATAAGTTGCCCAAGGTTTCATAGTTAAATGGCAGTTAGAATTTAAACTCAGTTCCGTGTTGTGCTGAAGCCTTTCCTTTTATCACCAATACTATATAAAAGCCATTTATCAGCATACAGCCTGTGATGCCCCTCATTTTCTCATTTTTTTTCCCTGTGACATAGCTAAAAGGGAGTGTCTTGACATCAGGTGACACCAAGTGGTCAGGGTAAGACTGTTCTGCAGTGGGTCCACCAGGGCACCCTAAGTCTAGACATAGCATAATTAGCATAAACTTTCTAGTTTTTTGCTTAAATAGGCTTTCTTTGACATGCCAGTGTTAAGGAGAATTCTGACATTTGTTAAAATGGTAAGAAAGATCTTATTTAAGACTATTGCAGGAGAGGAGAGAGATACTTAACCGAACCGTCATGAGCGCTATATGGGGTATGGTGGCTCCCCAGAGCGTCCCTGGCTGTGCTGGGTCAGTACAACTGCTACTTAATGAGATAGAAGTAATGAAAATTTCCTATATAATTTGCAGGTAAAATTAATTATATATACACACATATATTTCCCCTCTCCTTGGTCATCCTATAAGAACTACCTTTAGAAAATGAAATAATAGGCCTCAAAATTGTAATATCCAAAGTGTTCTGTCTTTTTAGACATTTTATTCCACATCATACTAATTGCATTAATGAGTAAGTGTTATAAATATTCAATGCTTTGAAGAGGCTGAAATACTGGGAGGCACCCTCAAATGTCACTAGTTCCCAAATCCCTTCCTACCTCCATTTTCTACTCCTGAAGAGTAGATGGGACTACAGGTGCTGCCACAACCCCTGCTATTTTTTTTTTTTTTTTTTTTAACCAGATGGCGTCTTGCTCTTGTTGAGGTTGGTCTTGAACTCCTGAGCTCAAGCAGTCCACCTACCTTGCCCTCCCAGAGTGCTGAGATTACAGACGTGAGCCACCTGACCCAGCCCAAGAACATTTTACTATATGTATCAGTACTCTTCTTATTTCCAAACTTTGAATTCTAACTCTTGAACTACTTTGTGTCTGGTTTTAAATTTTAGAATGGTCAGTTTTCCATATAATATGAGTCAGTCACTCATATGCTACAGTATTTAAAATAGTAAATTTTTATGTAGCTTTACTTGACATATATACTTACAATGTGCGATTTGATGAGTTTTGTACCATCACTACAAAGTAGTACATATATTTTTCAACCCAAAAAGTGCCCCTTTGGCAGTCCCTCCCTGCTGTCTACCCTATCCCAGACAAACACTCATCTATTTCAGTGACTGCAGGTTGGCTTAACTTAGTGCACTAGAATTTGGTACCAGCTGAATCAGAGTGTCTACTCTTGTCTGGCTTTTATTCAGCAAGATTATTTTAAGAATCGTCCATGTTACGTGTTGCAATTTATATTTTAGGTTTTAACCGTAACTTCTGTTTGAGTTTCTACTCCAAAGTGAGAAACACTACTTTTTTGAAAACTGTTAACCTCTTTTTGAATTTGGTTGAGAAACATCTTGAATAGTAATCTTAGGTGGGTACATTGCATTGTCCTTGTGAAAGTCCAAAGTAATTAAATTAGGTAAAATTCCTCGTGTTTTATTGGAACACTCTTAAGGCTCCTAACCAGAATGTTGCCTTGGTAACAGAGGGTTTTTTTTTTCTTTTTTTTGGAAATAGAGAAAGAATGTTAAATATTGTCTTACGTTTGCTTTGAAAGGTACCACTTGTCTAGTGATAATTCTGTAATCTGTTTTTCTTTCCAGATCTTTCCCAGAATTCAGCTATGGGTGTGAGAGGTTTGCAAGGATTTGTGGGAAGTACCTGCCCACACGTGTGTACAGTGGTAAATTTCAAAGACCTGGCGGTGCAGCACCACAGCCAGTATCCTGGATGCACACCCACGGTTGTGGTGGATGCCATGTGTTGTCTCAGGTACTGGTACACTCCAGAATCTTGGATCTGTGGTGGTCAATGGCGAGAATACTTTTCTGCTTTGCGAGACTTTGTTAAAGCTTTCACGGCAGTGGGCATCAAGCTGGTCTTCTTCTTCGATGGTATGGTGGAGCAGGGCAAGCGAGATGAGTGGGTGAGGCGCAGACTGAAGAACAGCAAGGAGATAAGCAGGATTTTCCATTATATCAAGTCTCACAGGCAGCAGCCGGGAAGGAATATGTTCTTTATCCCCTCGGGGCTAGCCTTGTTCACACGATTTGCCCTGAAGACACTGGGTCAGGAGACATTTTGCTCGTTGCGGGAGGCAGACTATGAGGTCGCTTCCTACGGTCTCCAGCACAACTGTCTTGGGATTCTTGGGGAAGACACAGATTACTTAATCTATGACACTTGCCCCTATTTTTCTATTAGCGAGCTCTGCTTAGAGAGCCTGGACACTGTCATGCTCTGTAGAGAGAAACTATGCGAGCATCTGAGTCTCCACCTGATGGACCTTCCTCTGCTGGCCTGCCTACTTGGCAATGACGTAATCCCAGAAGGCATGTTTGAAAGCTTTCGGTACAAGTGTTTATCTTCCTATACCTCTGTAAAAGAAAACTTTGACAAAAAAGGCAATATTATCTTGGCTGTGTCAGATCATATATCTAAAGTTCTTCGCTTGCATCAAGGTGAGAAAAAATTAGAGGATATATTACCTTTGGGACAAAACAAATCTCTTTTTTATAAAGGAGTGGCATCATATCTTCTGCCAGGACAGAAATCACCTTGGTTTTTCCAAAAGCCCAAAGATGTAATAACTTTGGACAAACAGGTAATAACCATGAGTTCTGATTCTGAATCCAAGAAAGACATTTCAGTGTGTACAGACCTTGAATCCAGGCAAGAAGTTTCCATGTGTACAGACCCTGAATCCAGGCAAGAAGTTCCCGTGTGTACAGACCCTGAATTCAGGCAAGAAATTCTCTTGTGTACAGACCCTGAATCCAGGCAAGAAGTTCTCATGTGTACAGACCCTGAATCCAGGCAAGAAGTTCCCATGTGTACAGAGCATGAATCAAGGCAAGGAATTCCCACATATATAGACTCTGAATCCAAGCAAGAAGTTCTCATGTATACACTCCCTGAATCCAAACAGAAAGTTTCTATATGTGCAGATTCTGTATCTAAGCAAGAAGTTTCCATGTGTACACACCCCGAAATCACACAAAAATTACATATAGCAATGGACTCTGAATTTAAGCTAGACACTTCCATGTGTTTTCAACCTGAAATTAAACCAGAAGACCCTATGAATATGGGGCCTGAAATGAAGCAGCAAGTGACCATGGTTTTGGACACTGAAATCTTAAAGGTACGTGGATGTGCCTCCCCCCCGATCTAGTATGACATGATTGAAAATATCTCCATTGATGGGTTTGTTAGTGAGTATTTATCAACTACCTTCAGTGGTTTAGGCACCATGGGAGGACACATAATAGGCATCTGTGAGTCTAATCAGGAAGGAGGGCATCATGTATATAAAAACTCACATTGTAACCTACTTGTGATACCATCACATGATGATTACAGAAAAGAGGGAATTCAAGGGACCCACTCAAGATGGTGGGTTAATGTATAATATACAGGGAGAAGATTCCAAAAGAGATAGAATTGGAGCCAGACCTTAGTGGGAGCCAAAATTTGCTTTGCACAGGCCAAGTCTTAGGGTTGCAGGGCACAGGAAGAGCAGTCAGGCTAACACATGGGGCGTGAGGGAAGAAGTGGGGAGAATGGAAGGGGCAGACAGTCGCAGCCGGTCATGAAGGGTGCTGATGCCAGAGTAGTTCTGAGAAAATTTCCTGACTTCTGAAGATTTGACAGGGCTCCTTTGTAGTAAGCACCTGTCATGGGTGAGGGCCTGTGCCAGGTGTGTTGCATGTCTTCTCCCGTCTCTTCTTCTCAAGGCATCCGCATCCATGGGATGCTCAAAGGCATCTCAACAGGTTGGAACTCACAGTCTCACACATTTTATTGTTCTTGGCATTGTAAGTAGCACCCCCCCTCCCCTGTCACAGCTGCATGCTCTCTGAGGAGGCCGTCAGCTCCTAGTCAGAAGCAGAATTCTGGCCTGGGTAGCAGCTGAGCAGCTGAGGATGATGGCTGGAAGGCAGTGGTGTTGGCTGTCCAGCCAGGGCTCTTTTTGAAACATGAGCCATTGTCATCTGCCACCCCTGGTCCCTCTCTCCTTGCTTCTATTTGGTCTGGCCTCTTTGCACATCCCAACTCTCTTCTCCCATTTTCATGGGCTTGTGTGAGTCCCCTTTGAGCCTAGGCATGTCTGTGAAAGCTCATCTTTGCAGATACTGGCTTGCATTTACCCACTAACAGGGCCTGCCTGGCCTTGGCCATTTGATTTAGGCTCCTGGGCATTTCACCCAAATTCCTCCAAGGGGGATAGATTAGGGAAGCCTGAAAAGGGCATTATGTGTATTAAGACAGAATTTAGAATTTAATTTTTTTTTGTAGAGACAGAGTCTCACTTTATGGCCCTCGGTAAGATGCCGTGGCATCACAGGTCACAGCAACCTCCATCTCCTGGGCTTAGGTGATTCTCTTGCCTTAGCCTCCCAAGTAGTTGGGACCACAGGCACTGGCCACAACACAGGGCCTTTTTTTTTTTTTTTTTTTTTTTACAGTTTTTTGCCAGGGTTTGGTTTAAACCAAAACAGCCACCACAAGCAAATGGGGCCAGCCCCCAACACCATTTAGCTACAGAAGCCCCCCCCCACCAAATTTTTTTTTTTATTT
>CAUYPK010105861.1:0-23325 GCA_963574355.1 Loris lydekkerianus
ATTAATAAATTGTGGTATGTGTACACCATGGAATATTATGCAGCCTTAAAGAAAGATGGAGACTTTACCTCTTTCATGTTTACATGGATGGAGCTGGAACATATTCTTCTTAGTAAAGTATATTAAGAATGAGAATTTTAAAGATTTTAGAAATAAGTTTTAAGAAAAACAAGAAACTATCAAATCTTTTCCCCAGGAGCACCTCACTCACATGTAGTCCCATTATGAAAACAAGTGGCCTTGCCTACCTGTCCATGGACTTCCCAGGGGGAAGTAGTGGGAGTTTGGACCTTCTCTGCCTGTCCATGGACTGCCCAGGGAGACCAGTGGGAGTTTGGACCTTCTCTGCCTGTCCACGGACTGCCCAGGGGGAAGGGAGTTAGGAAGCAGAACTATTGTCTTCTCTTTCTTTTCATCAGGCTTTGGGAGTATCTTCTCACAGAAGTAGTCTAAACTCAGATGGCACCGACAAAGCTCAAAATAGTTTGAACCCGCCATCTCCAGCATATGGGGCCGGTGCCCTACTCCTTTGAGCCACAGATACTGGAACATATTCTTTTTAGTAAAGTATCTCAAGAATGGAAGAAAAAGTATCCAATGTATTCAGCCCTACTATGAAACTAATTTTTGGCTTTCATATGAAAGCTATAACCCAGTTATAACTTAAGAATATGGGGGTTGGGGAGAAGGAGGGGATGGAGGGGAGGGAGGAAGGAAGATGGGCGGAGGGAGGGTGATAGACACCTGCGGTGTATCTTACAAGAGTACATATGAAACTTAGTAAATATAGAATATAATTGTCTTAACACAGTAACTAAGAAAATCCCAGGAAGGCTATATTAACCAGTGTGATGAAAATGTGTCAAACTGTTTATAAAACCAATGTATGGTGCCCCATGATCGCATTAATGTACACAGCTATGATTTAATATTAATAGTAAAAAAAAATATATAAAAAGCTCAAAATAGAATTAATCATGGATTCTTTACCTGAGTTTAAACAGGCATTATATGAAAAGGAAAGAACACAGTTTAAATAAAGGAAGGGCTTCTATTTTTAAACAGGGGAATTAATTTTGTTCTTACTAATTCTCCATGGTTTTTCTTAACAGTAACTTACCTTCAAGTATGGTTTCAATAAAGAACCAATCAGGACTTCTTTTCTTTGCTCTTGGAGACCTAATCTCCAGTCTGGCCCTAATCTGTCTGGTTCATTACTGTTGCTATAGTTACAGCTTCTTTATCTGTTCTCATGGAGAACAGGAGGTGAACTTGCCACACTATAACAGCATAGTCTTTCTCTTTTTTAAGAACACCTTTTATAAAATGTGATCATAGAAAAATCAAAAAAATTAGGTGATTTTTGAAGATAACACAAATCCAGAGAATTGATAGTTTTGAAACAAACAAACAAACACACAAGCAAAATAACAACTTGATTATCTCTGGTACAATATCCTTGGTAACAGCTATGCTATTGGGTAAATTTTTTTATATAGCCACAATTTTTTTGACTATCGAAAATTGACTTTTTCACTCTGATTTTTAGTATATAGTGTTTCCAACACTAATTTCTCTGAGCTCATTAATAGTGTGCTAATTCCCCATGAGGTGCATAAAAGATAAGCTATATTCATAAAAACAAAAATGTTCATTTACATTAAACTGTGAACCAAGAGACTTATTTCCATTACCCCTGTTGCTAACTAAAACATGATAAATGTGGCCAGCAAATGAAATAGATGCTTTATTAGCTACATCTGCTTGTTAGTGTGAGGATTTACTAAAATTAAAATATAAATAGATATTATCAGTGAAATGATAGGCATATTTAATTTTCCGAAGGGCAAACATCAATTATTTTTCCTTTGAATTCTTTTTCCTTCTTGTTCTCGCGACACCAAACACTAGCTTCTTATTGTCTAAATGGAGAAGTATCTAAACCTAAATTACAGTTTAATGTTTTCACAGCTCATAAAACAATTTTACAAACCTACCTGAAAGACATTTCACTGTGTATAAATACAAATTATAATGAATAACATTATAAAAAATTTTGCGCTATTGTCAAAATTCAAAAAATTATAGTTTTGTGTTAGTGTATTAAGAACTTCAGTAGAACTAAGAAATGTGGATTAAAAATAGTTTTGAAACCTATTTTTAAAATTTTAAATTAAAATGAGATGAAAATGATTGCTCTTCAGAAAATCTCATTAAATCTCAATCTTTACTTTTTACTTGACAGATGACATTGTCTGCTTTTATCCTGTACAACATGACGGATTAAGTATATAAACACCGTGGAATGGTTAAATCTAGCTAATTAATAAATGTATGCGCTCACCTGCATAAAATAATTTATTTGGTATCTAAAATAAATAACCAATATATATTAAATGTCTATCAAGTTCCTACTATTTTGCTTGAAACTAGGAGTTATTTAATTTTTAGCTATGAATTTTGCCCTCTAAAAAACAGGAAATTTGAAGATAAAATTCCGCAAATTAATAAAAAAAAGTGTATACATGTTATACCACTGAAAAGTCAGGGACTTTCGCTTACTTACAAATGAGTACCATTCTAAATTTTTGGTAGAGTAATTGCTTAGACATCACAAAACCCTTTCTCATTAAACCATTTCCATTCTGTGCCCAGAGGTAACAGTGCTATAGAATTGTGTCAGACACTGTTTGAACTTTCTTTGATAAACTGAATAGACTGAACACATCCCATCATTGATGCATGCAGTATTCTTGGAAGAGCACAAGGCACAGCATAAAAGGCTGTTCAATCCATTTCCACTGTTCAATCCATTTCCAAAGTCCAGGGAGGAAGCCAGCTTGGTAAGGCTCCCTGCCCATCTTGGCTTCACCCTCAAGGACCCATTTCCTCCCAGCTCTGGCATTCTTCCTCCCACCCAGCCCTGCTTTCTCAGTTGTCTTAAGCAGAAGCAAGCCTAAAGGATTAACTTGAAAATCTGCTTGGGTGGGTGGGGACCTCTGCCTGAGGAGTCTGCACAGGCTTTGCTTGCAGGCCTGGCTCCTTGTTTGTTAGAGCTCCAGGCTGGACTTACCGCATTTCACTCAGACCTCTTGTTTCACCTTTGCTACTTTGTGTGCTGAAAACTCAGTTGGGCCACTTCCCCCATGCTTTGCTGCACTATGGGGGCCTTCTTCATCCATCTCCAGCTTCTTTTAGCCCCTCTATCTGGACTTTCACAGAAGCAGAACAAGATGAACGCCCTGTCAGGACACTTCCCTGTACTTGTTATTTTTCAGTATTTCATAGCACATTGTATGGTCTGTTGAGAGTAGGAACAAAGTCCAAACTGTTCACCTCTTTAATCCTCCAAATTATCACAGTGTATCAGTCACATCACAGACATCCAAAACATTCTTGCAGGGCTGGCTAAAAGAGAGCCATTGTAAATTTGCCAGATTATGTGTAGACTTTGGCTATCACATTTTCCCTCAGAACTTTTACAGTGGGTATTTGAGAATATGTACTTGGAGGAGACTGAGCTATGGCTGCAAGTTAGTTATGCTAATCATTGCTAATCTGCTGCTAAATTACAAAGTAGATTGAAAAACTGAGCTCAGGGAAAGGTTCCAAGAGGATGTAGGTTTGGGGTGAGAAGATTTCATTTTGGATCAAACGGAGAAGGTAAATCCATCACAATCTGTTCTAACACCCAAGTATGCACTAAACAACACAGAAGGTGTGTTCAAGTGAGTATAGTTCCCAAGGGAAATAACACTTGGAAATAACACCTTTTACTTGACAGATGACATTGTCTGCTTTTATCCTATACAACATGACGGATTAAGTATATAAACACTGTGGAATGGTTAAATCTAGCTAATTGATAAATGTATGCGCTTACATCCATAAAATAATTTATTTGGCATCTAAAATGAATAACCAATATATATTGATAAGAAGCAGAAAAGCCTGAGGATTTGGCTTGGAATGACCTGTGTTTCTACAGGAGGACTTCAGTGCCTGTGATAGTAATTGTTATTCCACAACCACAGAGGAATTCCACAAAGAACAGGACCAAGCTAAGGTTTTATTCTAAAAAGGATTCCCTATGGCCACACTAATAGATAAGCTGAGAAACAAATTCTGGGACACACTTGCCTATCAGCAGAGGTAGCTATAGCTCTCAGAGTTTGAGATCTTTTCCAAAAAAATGAAGAGTAAAATAGTATCTGCTAAATAGGCCAACCAGCATTTCTAACTAAAGGGTTTTATGCTCAGATCTGTACATCGTACATTTATAAAATCATCCATTCAATGCTTTTAGTAATTTCTTTATATCCACGTTGTTTATTTAAGAAAGTGCCTTTTAAAGAGTTTATTCACCACTGTTCTCCACTCTGAATAACAAAAAGAAAGCTCCTCTCTTAGGAAAATAAGAAAAAAGGGGTGGGGGTGATTTTCTCCATTGCTCTGGATGTTGCACCCTACTCCAAAACTCTGTAACTATGTGACTTTGAAAATTATTTAGCTCTCTGAGCCTTACTTTCTACATTTAAAAATTGATGGAAAATAATCAACATATAGGGTAGCTAAGTGGTTCAGGTTAAGTGGGTTTTAAGGGCTTCCCGCAGTGCCTACCATATGATTTGTAGTCAATAAATGGTTGATGTTATTATTTGTCTGTCTTTAGAGCCATGGAACAGAAAGCCTCTTTCTGTTGGCTCAATTTCAGGTTTGGCTGGAGATCTAGGAACCCTCTTAAAAAGTAGTGGGAGGGATTTGAACTAAATCTGATAGGTCAGGTAAGTTGGGGACAAATGTGCTTCCTCTGTTTCTGTATAGTACTTGGTTACCCCAATATTCTTCCTTATCTCTTTTTGTATTTGGCAGAGAAAAATCTATCATTCATTTCTTTCTTTTTAAAAAGAATTTTATTATCTCACGTTTCTGCTTCTGGAAGAGTTGACTCCAGTTCGGGTCTCTTTTCTCTCTCTGCATTTTCTTGCTACTCAGTGTACTCCTTCCATCTGTCACTATTCCAAGGCTTTGTGAGGCCACCTTTCATCATCTTTCTCATCAATGTCTCTTCCTGGCATCTTTCCCCAACGCTGAGAGAGCTGAGCTTCTACTCAATCCCTGCTCACTTTGTTCCCACCTTTCCCTTGAGCTTATGTCATTGAATTCCCAGTCCTTGTTTACCTCTTCTCATGCCCAGGGACCCCCAATGTGCCACTTCAATCATTCCCTTGTCACCAGAGCATCCCCTAGGGACAAAGACTGACAAGTGGTGACAGCTCCCCTCCCATCCCTCATGGGCACTTATCATCCTTCACCTTGGCCCAGCCATATGCTGCTTTGTCCCAGGCTGGCATGCAATCCTTCCTCTGTCCATGAAGAACTTCTAAAGAACACATGTGCTGCTGATATAGATCAGGATGGCAGGCTTCAAGAAGCAGTGTTTTTCATGCAATTTTCTTTGGGAATAAGACACTACTAAACCAAAATAGATGACAAACTGTGTTGCTAAGAAAAGCAAAACAACTGAATCAGTCCTAGGCAGTTTAATTTTTGTGTACATGTGTATATTAATAAGTACGAAACAACTATATATTTTCTGTAGGAAACTTATATAAAAATAAGTTGAAGATAATGACTTAAATAAGGAGAACCAAAGGTTTAGAATATCCTCTTTACCAATGGAGTTTAATTTTTGCATGGATGGATGTGTATAAGTGTGAAATAACTATATGTTTTCTAGAAGAAACTTATGTAAAAATAAGTTGAAGATAATACAACTTAAGTAAGGAGAACCAAAGGTTTAAGATATCCTCCTAAGCAATGTCGGTATTTCTTTTTCTTTCTTTCTTTTTTCTTTTCTTTTATTTCTTTTTCTTTCTTTTTTTTTCTTTTTTTTTTCACTTTATCACCCTTGGTAGAATGCCGTGGCATCACAGCTCACAGCAACCTCCAACTCCTTGGCTTAGGCGATTCTCTTTCCTCAGCCTCCCGAGTAGCTGGGACTACAGGCACCCGCCACAATGCCTGGCTATTTTTTTGTTGTATTTTGGCTTGGTCCGGGTTTGAAACTGCCACCGTCGGTATATGGGGCTGGCGCCCTACCCACCGAGCCACAGGCACCACCCCAATGTTGGTATTTCTAAGAACTGCTTTTACTGTTTTAGACTACCAAGTAACTCAATAAAGAGCCCCAAGCATGTTGCTGCCTTGGTGAGTTCTACTAATGGCAAACTTGCCACTCTTGCCCACAGGATTTAAAATAAATTTAAAAATAATTGATCCAAGGGTATGGTATAAGGGTAGATGTAGAAATCATCATTTCTAGAATGTAATAGTTTTAATTTTGTTCCCTAATTTCTATGAGATTCAGAGTTTCAGAATGACAGGTTCACTCAACCCCATGTTTGAAATAGCTAGGACAGAGCTGGTATGGGAAGCGTCATGGACCAAGAATGCACAGGCCACGTTGGGCACAGATGTTTATAACGTGTCTGTGTCCACAGCACTTGGCTCTAGTTTTGCTACTCACCGCTAAATTTTATAGTCATCAAAATAAATTAAATTAAAATAAAAATAAAGGGAATAAAACAGGGTGTAAAACTAAAAAAAAATTATTACTTATTCCAGTTGTTTATATAAGTAGAGCATTAAGTCATTGGTATGAAATCAACAAGGGGTATAGAATGTATATGAAGCATGTTTCTTTAGAGCCTGATTATGGTGTTGTCATTTTTGTTGTTGGGGGTAAGAAGGGATTGTCCTTATATCCCTCTGTACACTTGAGAGAATGGAAGAGAGAGAGACCAGCCCCCCTTTTTTTCTAGTCATCTTCTGGGGAGTAGGATTGGGAACACACAGTACTCGCAACCGCTGCAGAGAGATCATTCAGGTAAGTCCATCCTTTTTCTTTTTCATTGTACTGCAGTGAAGAAAATAATAGTATAGCTATAAACTATAAAAGAGGCTTATTGGCCTGAACCTAATATTCATGCTTTAAATTCGTGAAGTAGGAAAACAAAAAGAATGACTATTAGAGATGATTGATTAAATAATAAAAGCTCATTATGTAATCATAAAATGTGGCCATGTATCACATGTCAGTCCCCTCCGTGAGCACTCTAAATACAATAACACTAATTCCTACAGAAAAGATGGGCCTTTTAAAAAGTCTTATTGGATTAAAAAAAAATAATTAAATATGTGATTTACCTAAGGACCCATATTGATTTGAATTATGGTAGGTAAATTTATCAAATTACTCAAAATATAACAAAGTGTGTGAAATATTGAAATACAGGATACAAATGTTCATCTACATAATAAACGTATCTACTGTGTTTTAAGTTTTATTCCTCATGTCCATTGTAGCTAAAGCAACTTATATTTAGGCTGTATTCATATGTTTATTCATCCTTATCAAGAAGGAAAAGATATATATGATGAATGACATCTTTTTTGAGAAAATAAAAATGAATCCTGGATTTGAGCTAGGAATCAAGATTTGTTACGAGTTGGGTGTTTCTGTCCTGTCTAAAATTCACATAGGAACTTAATCCACAACAAACAGTGTAGGGGAGAGAGCCTTGGGAGGTGCCTGAGTCATGAGACTCTGCCCTATAAATGGAATCACGTGCTCTTGGAAAAGGGCTTGACAGAGGGAGTTCATCCTGTTTTATCCCTTTCCATCCCTTCCTCTCTGGGAAGACACAATGTCCCTCTCCTGCAGAAAAAGCAGCAATAATGTACCATCTTTGCAGCAGACAGCAGCCCTCACCAAGAAATCAAATCTGTTGATTTGGACTCTTGGCTTCTAGAACTGTAATAAACAAATTTCTGTTCTTTATAAATTACCAAGACTGGAGCTAGTAGCTCAAAGGACTAAGACAAGGCTGTATTCCCTTTCAGTTAGTAACTAATTAGTGCAGATGGGTTAATCTCGAAAGCTACTACAGAGGTTCTGTCATGCCAGGAAGCAACAGTATTTTCATCTCTTGTCTTTTCTCCCTTCTTTTTCCTACTTATTCCTTCCTCTCTTCCCCACTTCTCTTTTTCTTCTTTGAAACTGAGTCATCTAAATTTGGGATGCATTTTGGAACCCACTGGCAGGATGCCTATCTAGTTTAGGTAGTAATAGTTGTATCTTAGTCCATTAGGCTTCTCAGGGTAATTTATGAACAATGGAAATTCATTTCTCACAGTGTCACTGTTCTAGTGGCTAGGAAGGCCAAGATCAGGGCTCCAGAAGATCTCATGTCTGGAGAACTTCATGGATGACACCTGTTCCTGCCCCCTCAAGTGGCAGAAGGGGGGGCAGGAATCTCCCTTTAACCTTTTTTATAAAAGATACAATCCCATTCACTACTACAGAGCCCTCAGCACATACTCACTCCCCAGAAGCCCCACCTCTTAATACTATAACAGTGGGGACTGGATTTGACGTGAATTTTGGATGATCACAAACATTTAGACCATAGGAAGCTGGTTCTAAAGATACAAAGAAAAAGTTTGGAATTTAGGAGCTATAACAATAAAATTTGTGCCATAGTCACTACTGATAGATGACCTTACCATAATACTTCTTGTCCCTGAGGATTTTCCAGCATCAAAATATTATAAAATCATCTTTCTTCTTCCATATGATTGCAACATCACAACAGACAGTGCAAAGTACACGTAAAGTACTTTGAATTCAGTTAAAGGCGGTCTAAAAACATAGAGGGTACCAGTCCCTGTCTTGACTATTTTACCACCTTAATAGATATTGGCATTTTCTATATTAAGTGAAAGCATAGCTGTCCTTGCACAGGAAAACTTAATAGTATTAGAATGAAAGTTTACGCTACAAATACCATAAATCTTAACCAAAGGAAAGGCAACTGTGACAGCAATTGAGAGTACAAGGGTTTGCTGGGTCCAAGCCAGACTCAAGCCGTTTACTCTCTGTGCAGCCCTGGATGAGACACTTAATTTCTGTTCACTACTGAAGAGGGTATTCAGAAAGAACAAAAGGCTAGGACAGAGTACCCAGAAATAATAGTTCAAATAAAATTTTGAATACAACTCAGTACATTTGTTACTGAAGTGGGAGCAAGACTGATAAATATGACTATGTTGAAAAAAAAAAAAAAAAACCTTCTGTATGGGAAAGCACAGCAGATAATACTGAAACATAAAAGGCAAACTGGGCCATTTTCAAGACTATTACAAAATATTAATATTCTTGATATGCAAAGAGTTGTAACAAATCAATTAAATGATTCAAAGAAAAGAAGATGGTAAATAAGAAAGCTGGACTTAGAAAAGATTAGATAAAAGTATTAGTGTATAAAATTTTAATTTTAAGATCTTTGAATATTCCCTTTGTCATTTCCTTTGGAGAGAATTTATTAAATTCCCCCCAAAAGAATTGCTTTATTATAGTAAATGTTAACATATGAATACAAAAAGAGCTATGGCTTTCACCTCCAAGAAAGTGAAAATTTGTTCGGCTTCAAATGGGAAGAAAACACTCTTATGCTTCTAGTAATTGCACCTGTGGCTCAAAGGAGTAGGGCGCCAGTTTGAACCCACCATATGCCAGAGGTGGTGGGTTCAAACTCAGCCCTGGCCAAAAACTGCAAAAAAAAAATAATAATAATAAAAATAAATAAATTAATAAATAAAATAAAAAGTAACTGATATATTATATTCACAAGTAAATAGTTTAACATAAGAAAAAAGTTATCTGCATAAGGTTCAGAATTCGATACTGTCACACTTTCTGGGATAATTCTAAATTACTAACTATAATATGTACTTTTGGATTTAGCAGTAAGTACAAAGATATGGCAATAAAAGTTAATAAACTCTGGCCTCCCAGTTCCCTGTCTATTATAGCAGTATCTGGAATGAATCCACAATGTGACACAAATAAGTTTACTTGGCAATGACTAGAAAATTAAACAAAAAGCCCAGGATGAATCAGGGGTGATCTCTGACCTCTATGCAATGCAGCTGACTCATAATCCAAACACATTACCTGCCTTCTGTGGGTTCTAACTCTGTTGGCTAATGTTAAGGGATGGGGAATCTCGAGTCTGTTAGAGTTTTATTACTGAACTCTTTCCCAGCAATTAACTTGTATTCTTTTGTTCTCAACTTGTTTTCTTTAAAAAAAAAAAAAAAAAAAAAAAAAGGAGGTGCACCTCTGCAGGTAGCAACACATGGGACATACTGCCTTCTGTAACTGACTGTAGGAGTATAGTGACTTGATGGAGGATGTGCTATAATCATGATAGATCTCCATCACAGAACAGCAGTGATGAGCTGAGGGAGTGGGCTACAAACAGAGATTTGCTTCCAAATATTAACTTCACTTGGGTAAATCCTAGTAGAAGGATCACAAGATCAAATGGTAGGTCTTTAAGTTCTTTGAGAAATTTCCATACTACTTTACATACAGGAAGAAAAGACATTTTATAAAAAGGACAGCTGCATTGGAATGTTCATAGCAACAGATTTCACAAGCACAAGCACATGACAACAACCCAAGCACCCATCAATACATGAATGGGTTAGTAAATTGTTGTATATGGATGCTATGGAATACTACTCAGCCATAAAAGGATGGTGACCTAGTATCTTTCCTGGATGGAATTCAAGACCATTCTTCTAAGTGAAATATTGTAAGAATGGAAAAACAAACCCCACCTGTACTCAATACAAAATTGGAACTAGTTGATAAATATCTATGTGCTCACCAGGAAGCAAAAATTAATGAAATTGTTGGGGGCAGAGGGGGAGGGTAAATTCTCACCCAACAGGTACTTGGTATGGATTTATTACATACTTTCTAGGTGAGGGGCACACTTACAACTTTGACTTAAAATTTGTAAAACCATGTAATCAAAATGTATGAACACCCATCATATACTGAAATAAACTTAAAAACTAAAATTGAAACAAAAAAATTGAATAAATACAAATAAATCATGGGTAAAAGAAGAAAAGTAGCAACTTCATGGCAAAAGACCACCAAACTTAGCCCCCACTTAAAAAGTGGTGAGAGTGATCATCCTCAATGTTATCATGTGACTGCCACATGTCCCTGATATTTTATGACAAAAAGGGCACTTCGTTTCTGTAGTCTTCCTTCCAAAATCCCATCACCCCAGTATAAATAATGAGAAAAACTTCAGACAAACTCAGACATACAAATATTCTTCAAGACAGCCAAAGTCAAGAAAAATAGGCAACAACCAAAGCTATTATAGATCAAGGAGATGGGAGATAGGACAATGCATGGAAGCATTGGGTTGGATCCTGAGATAGACAAATAGTATTGATGGAAAACTTGGAAAAATCTAAATAAATACTAGAGTCTAATTCATAGCAATTTAGTAATCAACTGTGACAATTACACACGGTCATGTGAGATGTTAACAATGGGGGGACTGGGAAGAAGGGTATATAGGAGCAATACTAGATCTTTACAACTTCTCTGTAAATCTAAAAGGATTCCACCATATACAAAATAGTTTATTTTTAAAGGAGAAGACTAGAGCTTTAACTATATGTGAAGATCAACCCCAATGATGTTAGCACTCATGTTTTTTTTTTTAAGATGTTTAGAGCAGACAGATGATAAAGGGATACTGAAGTATTAGGAGTACACCATTTTGTTCTAAGTGAAGAATTGAAAAGGAAAAAGGCACACGAATAGCATTAAATTGTTAAGTTTTAGAATTCTTACTGTGGTCAAGCTAACATCTAATAGCCACTGCAAAAAGATTATTTCTGAAGGGTGGAAAAGTATGACCTTTGTGCTACTTGCAGACAGACTGAGAGACAAAGCATTCAGACTGCATCCTTCAATCCGAGAAGTGGCATCCACTCATCTGTGACTCATGCTGATGCTTTTGTATCACCTGGCACCAGTCTGGCCGCGTGTCTCCTTTGTATTTCATCCTTAGGAGTAATGCGTTGGATTCCAAGAAGGTAGAGTCCTGTGTCATTCTATTTTTCAGTGTATGTAGCAGATAATAGGTAATAAAATTAAAGGTGACAATTAAAAAAACAATTAAAGGCAAAATGAAAGAGAGTTGTATTCAGGTTGGAACAATGAATTCCCAAAGAGCAAGGACTTAGCTAAGCACATGGCTACTTGGCACCCGGACACCCATCATAGCACCTGCGTTAGATGGCTTGGCGCTCTATGTTCTTCTCCGAGAAAGACTGGAAATACGATCAGGGAGGGTAGAAACATAGAAAGTTATCATAACCAAGAAAATAAAAGGCAAAATTACGGGTGGGAAACTTCCCCTTTGATAAATACATAACTATGAAGAGGAGAGAGGTGACAAGTCATGAGTAGAACAGCTGGCTGCAAGAAATATAGAAAACCGACTGTCAAAAAGACTGAAAAGTTTATTTACTGACAACTCTGACAAATGAATGGAGTAGCCAGATTCGTCAAATCTAGGCAGCTGAAATAGTGTTTTTCAAATTTTCATATCATAGCTCATTCCTCATGTGAGTCCAGGGTAAAAATATCATGAATCATTAACATCCAGGATGATCTTCCAGATAATTTAATTTATCCTCTAAATATGGCAATTTATGATTCTAGCTAATTTGTAAAACTCATTTTAGTTAGAAGTCTCAACTTCTTTCACCTGTAAGACTATTTCCCATCTCTATTAGCACTTATGATAAATAAATTTGAATTTCACTTTACCCATACGCAGCTCAATACTTTACTTCATGTTTAGTGACTTAGAAACACACAGCCTGATACATACTTTGTATATGTATGTGTATAAATGTATTTATGTTTTTTTGGAGAATATCTGCCAAAGCATAGTTTTCTCCTGTGTTTCTGTTTCTTATACTCAAATCATTTCATTATTTTTAGTTCACTTAAAAACAGGAAACATAAGTTGCTAGGGACTTTCATCATCATCATCATCATCATTTATCTCTATAATAACCAGGAAAGAAGTGATAGTTATCAACTCACTAATTAACAAGTCTACTAGGTGTTTCTCTGCGGGGGTTTCAGCAGAGTCCATGCTGTATAAAGCCTTGACTGATTCTCACATTGTCAACTGCAAAACTTAGGGATGTGCATTAAAAATCTCATTAACTCCTCTTGATGTCTGATTGGGGGAACTTCATAGGCCATATTCACTCTGAATTTATTATCTGCTTAGAAATATATTTGTAACTCATCCTCAAATTTTAAAAATCTAAATTTTGAGTAGGTCCTTAGGGTTTAAGACACAAGAATTTTCTGAATAAAACAATGGCACATATCATGTCCTTTTTGGTTTTTCTATGTGTAATAGTTTGATACAATTCACTTTTTTAGGCCCTGTATTTCGAATCCTAAAGCAATAACACAAGCCCCTCACATCACGCTGCACTGACATTTTCTTCCTTTTTTCCCCTTGGCACATATTAATCTTTATAATAGAATTCATTCTCTCCTCAATTATACTGATTTCTCTTTCTGAAATATCTTTTTACTTTTTTGTGAGAAATTAAATGGCCCAGAGTTTCCAGGAAATAAGCACGCCATTTTTTTTTATAATGATAAGGACATGAAAACAAAATTACCAAATTCTTTCTAACCCCAGCATGTAACCTCTTCAGATTCTAGTCTATCTGGGGTATATCTAGAATGAAGTTACCTTCAACCCCCTTGAAATATTTATTCCAATCCTCATTTCCTCTCATAAAAATGCCATCCATACGGAGATGTCATTCTAAAATATGGCAAGATAATTCCTGTGAAAGAATTCATTTTCACCTCTACCAAATTAATCTGAGTTGAGACTGAGCCATGTAGATACAAGCTTGTTTAATTTGGGTTTTAACATATGTTTTTCTAATATATATTTTAAAACTGAGCAAATCTGTTTCAGCCAGACTGGAGTAGTTTTATTCATAGAAGCCTCTTTGAAGAATATGAAAAGAATAAAAAGTCATAAAACCTTTTATTCTTCAGGATTATGGTTTGCATTCTTAGCTAAAAGTTCCCTTAAAACATGGTACACACCTAATTTGCACATATATCCACTTATTCATCTATTTATCTGATCGTTTATTCATGCAAAATAGTTTTGCTGAGTACCTTTCATGTGTGAAGCTCTGTTCCATGTGGTGGAATTCAGTGAGCAAAATAAACCTCCCTGCCTTCCTGGAGCTCTTGTTCTTAATGTGCATCCTCCTGGATGACCAATCCGATATGTTCATACAGAGAGTGCTAGTGACCATTGCGTGGGGGCAAAGGCATTGTTGGATGTGTTTCTGTGCTAGGGGATGAAGACAAGTGACATGTGACGATGACAGGTGGCACCACACTGTGTCCCAGAGATAACCTGCCTCTGCTGCCTAGGCGGCATCTGTCCTCACACAAATTACCTTACCTCTCTGTGCCTCAGTTTCCTCACCAATAAAATATGAATGATCATAACTGTACCTACCTCTTCTACCTATCTTGATAGTCAACTGAGTTAAAATTCATAAAACACACACAGAATGCCGGACTCATAGGAAGAATACTATGCAAGATTTTGTTAAATGAAAGAGACGGCCAAGAGAACAAACAAGCAAATAAACCAGAAATTAGAACACGAGATAGTAACTACTAATTTCAGTTTCATCCATGCATGACATTGGACAAACACTTTAATCTTCCTTTGCCTGTATGTCCTCATTTTAAAGACAAATGCAATCATATAAACTCCCATTTCCTCTTTCACTGAATGAGGCTGAATGACTTTCTGATCCCAGAAGGAAGGTGCATAATTAGAAATAGCATACTCTGATGTATTTTGCCCAGTGAGTTGCCGGCCCCAGGGTAGCAGTTTAGGCTGGATAGAGATACAACATAGGCCAGTGATGGTTTCTTTTGATGAGCAATTATATTAGTCCTGTTTTTTTGAGTGATCCCTATGTATCAGGTATCGTACAAATCAGTTTATGCACTAATTAAATGGGTTCTACCATAATATTGCATTCTGACAGGCTTTGAATAGTTCAGAAGTACACCCAAGGTCACCGATAAAGTGGCAAAAGATCTTGGAATTAATGATAGAATATGTACTATGTACAAGAACACAGACTATGACAAACAAACAGTTTCTATTGATACCATCTGTAGCTGCCTTTCTGGTATTAGAAAATGAATATTAAATGCTGGGTGTTATATAGTTGTCATGAGAAAAATACATTGCAAAAAAATAGAGCTAAAATTATTTAAAGTAACATTTCTCAGGCTGAAATCATTAATGTATCTGCACCATTAGTAGCTTAGCAGATCTGCAGCCTTATTTTGCTGCAAACCCACAGGCACGTTGTTAGCGTCATCTTTGAAGTTCACCAATTCAATGGCAAACTTTTAAGTTCTCTTCATCCTAGAAGGTACAGAGCCACCTGTTATTCTGAAAACCTAAACACCAAGTATTTAGTACGTGACAACATTAAGGAAGCTACCACTGCATGAATCACAGATGCTAATTTGCTGGCACACATTTAGAATGATATATTGTACAATCCTGGCAATTATGTCAGAAATCAGTCTAGAGTAATTCATTAACACCTTTTCTTCAGAAAAAAAAAAAAAAATGGAATAAGCTGACATCTGTAACTAATATTATGATCTATGTTATTTTATATTATGTTTTTGATTTTATGAACAGTAGGGCAACCACAAGATAATTTGAATAGCTAATTATTAAAATATAGTCACTGTTGAAGAATGTAGATTCGTTCTGCAAATTATAGGTCTTCTTTTACTGATGAAGAAGATGGAAATTGACAACTTTAGGGAAGACAAATTAACTCCTTCCTGGCCTAGAGCTCCATGTAGAGACATGCTGATTCTGCACAAGAGGTATAATCCTGGAATTCATATTTAAAAAACAACGAATATAAATTAAACAAAATGTACTAGTTATCCTATTTATTTAAAACTGAACTATACCCTGTTTAAATTGATCTTAAATATATGTTTATACACTTAAAGATATTTGTTTAAATAGATTATTAGAGAATTATTTATTTCAGGGGTTCTGAATAAAACAACTGTGATGGGTAAATTTTGACGCCACCCAATTGACCTAAGGTGACCGCACTTCCTCTGGATAGAGTTGGAGTCCGAACTAACAGAATATGGCAAAATTCATAAGACAGTGAGTTACTCCCTTGATTAAGTTACATTATATGGCAAAGGCAATGGGGTAGTCACTCTAATGATTACCTAATACATTATAGAGCTATGCCTTAGCAGATTGAAGGAAGAGATTCTTCTGAGCTTGAAGAAGTGAGCTGCCATGTGTGAACTGCATACAGATAAAGAGTGGCTTTCTCCTGGTCCCATGGCCAAGAACTCTGAGTGAATTCTATGTTCTGAGGATGGTCACCAGACAAGAGCCAGAAATAAAATTGAGAACTCAGGCCTACAGACACAGGCAAATAAATTCTGTCAACAGCCTGGGAGATTGGAAGTGGATCATTCCCCAGTCAAGACTCTGACGAGACTTTAGCCCTGATCAATACCTGGATTGGGGAGACCCAGAAGCAGAGAACTCTGCAAAGCTGTGCTTGAATTCTTCACCTATGAAAATTATAAAGCAACAATGTTTCAAATTGCTAAATTTTTGGTAATTTTTACATAGCAATAGAAAATAAATACAGTCACTTGTCATGTAGGTCAATATGAGAAACCATCAAAAGGTCAGTCATTGCTCTCCTCATCCGAGGTGAGTAGAAATTGTCAAGCCCACTAGAGAAACTTAATTTCCTGAAGAATGGCTCTTGGGAGCTTGAACATTCAACATATATCATATATCTTATCAATTCAGTTCCCTCTAAGAATACTTAGTATATTCTGAGCAATATGAAATTTTCACCTTATGTGCAAATCATTTGATATTATCAAGATTTGATAAACTTACGGCAATTCTCCACAAGTGTTGAAATAGTGAAGAATAGATTTTCTCATTTTAAGAGCAACGTTATTGAGATATTGTTTCTGTTTAATAAACTGTACTCATTTGAAATCAATTTTTGAGTTTTGATAGATGTATAAACCTAAAAGATCACCACCATAATGAAGAAACAGAAGTTAGCCATCAACCCTACAAGTTTCCTTAGGACATTTTGTGGTCCATCCCTCCTGCCATCACCAGTTCCTGGTACCTTGTGGTCAGCTAGTACTGCAGATTGTGTTTGCATTTCTAGAATTTTACATACGTAGACTCATATGTATGTGTGTGTATATAAGACTTTTGTGTATCTGACTTCTTTCCCTCAATGTAAATAGATATGCTAATATTTTCATTGTCTTGCAAAACTGAAAATGAATACATTTAAAACTCAGTACTTTAAAAACTCCCTTTGTGGATAATCACCAAAATTTGTAGCATGATAGTGACATCTTCTATTTTCTGCTTACAACACACAAACACGCTTGTATATGTATCTTATACAGAGTTTATTCTTGATGGGCATGTGATACTTAACATATGTTTTATATATTGTGCATGTATGTATGTATATATTATATTTACATTTTCATATTATGTATTTATATTATATCATATATTTATAATGTATATATTTATAAATCATATATATTTACATATGTTATATATATATATTATACATATATGTAAGTACAACAAGCATAGATTTTTACATTTCTGCTCAGGTCTAAATTAACAAATAACCAACCATATTTATAGGGGAAAAAAAACCAAAAAACAGCAACTGAAAATATAGTCATTATGACCATTCTCACTTATATAGTGACTGACTCAGTAATTAACTGACATTATGTTCTAGAAAATCAGTAAGGAAACAGCCATGCAGAGTTTTTCTATTTTATTATCAGAAGGTATTTGCTATGCCTCTCTCTTAGCACTGGGACAGCCTGAGATGCAGAGTTTGGGTGACACCTGTCATAATCAATTAGTCAAGTTGAAAATGATATAACAACATCGCTTGTAGACGGAGAGTGATTCAATCACCCTCAAATGCTCCCTTAGGAATGAGTCTGTTATCCCATTAAGCCACCTTCAAATTGTCAAACAACATTTTCTTCCCTCATTCATGCAAAGTAACAAATAAAGAGACTTGAGAACATTTTGAGGAGGGGCAGGAAACCTTATTTAGCTGAAAACAGCTCTCAGATCTAGGTGGTAATATTCTAAACTGTATTCACATTGAAAGAAGACGGTATCAAGAATTACCAACAACACTCACAAAAAAATAATTGCTACAACCCCAGAGAATTGCATTCAGAATTGGAATGAAAAATGTAAAACTCAAAATGCCATATTTTATTATCTTTCCTTCATAGAATAAACAAAACATGATTTTTTATTTTTTAGCTAGCATTCTTGCCCTATGACCATTAATCTACTCACCATAATGGAAATTTATTTGTATGATGAATCCTGACTTCCCATGTTCTTATTTCATCCTGCCCTCCACCACTGTCTCAGCGTTAAGGCTGCCAAGTTACATTATCTCTGAAAGAATATTTTTTCTTGCCTGACCCCTCCCTGTCATTCTCTACCACCACTGAAATTCAGCCCTAAGAACTAGGAGAAGGCTACAGTTTTTGCCTCAGTCATTCTAATAAGCTGAGAAGCAGAGGGGCAGAGAGCATGCCTGGAAAACAGAAAGACTTGGAAAATCCATTACATGAATGTGTCCTCAACAAGCAAAAACAAATGAGAGTTTCTAACAATAATGGGTTCCTGGTGGCATCCTTGTCAAAAAAATGAAACCTACCCACGGGACAACTGACAACTTAGTACTAATTCCCCAGAGGACTCTGAAGAGTGACAGCAGTTACAATCTGGCACAAAGGAGTCAGAATCAGCTGCTAAGGGACCAGGGAATAAAATTTCCAGGCTTGTCTGTGACATCTGTAAACATCACCCACGTTGCTGATGGAGAGTGTCACTCTGCTTTAGTAAACCCCAACTCTAGCCACAGAGTCACCAGGTTCAATGTGTCTTTCTTTGGAAATCTCTAGGTACAAGCAAATACACAAAATAAGTCAGTATAAGGGAATTGTTCTCTGACAAATGTCAAAATAACCATTTCTTTCTGTCTTTTTTTTTTTTTTTTTTTTTTTTAACTACATTCTTTACTCTCCAGCATCAAATTCTGAGCTAAGGGACAAACCATTCACTGGTCGTTTGGGTTTTTGACCTACCAACATGCTAAACGAAATTCAGATTTCTGTATCAAGATTGCATCTCTCAAGGTAGCTCTGTGTCACCAATAACCTGCAAACACATGTCCCTATTCAAGAACAATGCTGGGCTGTAGTTACGTGAAATTCTTAAGAAGCATGTGTATTATTTATATATGCTTATATATAAGAAGCTTGTGTATTATTTATATATGCTTCTACATCCAGAGTAAGAGTGTAATTTGGATGCGTGAAGGATCCAAAACCCTCTCCATGTTCAGTGTATAAATGCTCTTCATTATTATTCAATCAAATCAAGCTTAGATGATATAAAACTATAATTAAAGTGGAAAAGCCACCATCAAATGACTATAATTAAGTGCATGCCCTGCTTTATTAGGATTGACTCTCCGTAAAGATATTTAACGCACCTTTGCCTTGTCAACACATACGCTGATGTTCTAACAGAACTACTGTATGGCAAAGTATCGCTCACTGTAAATGCATCTTTAACATGCAGATTTTAAAGACAGGCTGCTTCAACTAGTTCTTCTTGCAAAGTTATGAATATAGCTGGCTAAAAATAAATAATTTTATACAACTCACATACCCTGCCTCCCTTACTCCATTAACCCCAGCTGATCCTCAATAAATAAAGTGGAAGAAGAGCTTCTAAACACTTAGGGTCTCTCCTCTCAACCATTCTTTCCATCCCAACTCACATCCATTACTTACACCTACATCTAAACTCAGAATTTTCTTCTTTTTTGCATGATCTTCCCAGATCTTCAAAGCTGGCATTATTGATGCATCTCTGGGACTAACCCTTAGCTTTTCTCTACGCTTCTCTTGTATGGATGATTTTTTATGTGAGGATTTTTGGGGACTCACAGACAAGTCTCCTAGAGCAGTGGTTCTCAAGACAATATGTCTCTCTGTTCACTGTGTTCAGTAAAAGGAAGAGAATGAAGCTGCAGTTAATTTACCCATAGTTGTTTCCTCTCTAATCTCCTTTGCACTCTTTATGAAATCTGAGTGGTTTGTGAAGGTGGTAGATAATATTATTGAGAGCCCCTTTGATTGATAGGTTAAGGGATCATAAACAGAATCCCGGAGAAAAAATAATATCCCCAGGAAAGAAGTTGGATGCACACATGTGACTCCAGGAAAGTATCTCAGGACAGAGGGGTAAAGAGTCCGTCACCCACTGGACTCAGCCTAACCCAGTGGACACATTATTGTATCTTGTAATAAGGGCTCTCAGCAAAAGAGAAGGAAAATAACAAAAATGGTGCTTGAATTTTCCACTAGACTGAGGAATACTGCAAATGTACAGCATTTGCATTACATTCTAACTATCCTCGTGTGAATAGTTTAATATCTGGAATGAACTTAAGGCATCATCTGAGTTTGCTCAGCAGCATCCTGGGTGTCAGCAAGACCAGTGAGAACCATTATACTTTGGCAAAGGCTCTGTAAGATTTCCTGGCTGACATCATAGCAGGTGCTAATGCAGAAAGGAAAATGGTAAATGTCAAGTGTAAATTGTCAAGAGGACAATTAGATGACCACAAATATGTGGAAAGTTAGATGAAGGGAATTAGTACTTCTTTAGTAGTAAGTGACAACTTCACCCTGTTTGGCCTTGGCAAAAAAAAGTGCTCACTAGATTCTCCCACATCGTTTGATGATTCTGCTTCATTTTGCTCTGGGTAAACTCCTGACTTCGTCTAGTCTTGGGATGCCACTGTATGGTGCAGACACTCATGGCCTGTGATCATCTCTATAAGGTTTGTCTCTGGCCTGTTCAAGGAAATGAAGTATCACATTTATCACATTAAGGATCTGATTTGAACATGGCTTCTACATTTATGAAATTATGAACTACCCCCCATATATCAGTGGAGGTCTCTGGAATTACTGGCCCTGTCTGAAAGATGAACCCTGGAGTGACACACTTGTATCACGAGTGAGTCATTAGAAGCAGGTGCACAGTACTCTAGGTCCCTATTCCAATCTCCTCTGCTCTGCACACCAAGACTCTGCTGCTATAATAATAAGACAATAACCAACTAAATGACATTTGACAGCCTAAATGAACAAGATGCATCATGGGACAAAGCACCTTTGACTTCGTGGATATTGCTGTTGTGAGAGCCATAAATCTGAAAAGGAAGAATGGTTGCCAGACCAAGTGAGGGTGAGGATGGAAAGAGAGGGGCCTTAAGGTTCAACACCATCCCTCCCTCCTGGATGGAATCTGAAAGTCTCTCGGCTTCATCCATGTGCCAGCGCAAGCTCTCCCCAGCCCTGGATAGCTAATTGCATTCCACTGTTCATAAGGCAGGATTCAGTAACATCAAGTTTGTAGTCTGAAAATGGCCAAGGTGAGAATAGTTATGTCAAGGAAAATGGAAAATTTTACAAATCAGGGATGCTCTTCTTATGAACACATTACCATTTAGGCTTCCCTCCAGTTCAAACTCTCTTTGAGAAAACTGCCTATTAAAACAGAAAAGTGAAAAAATTGAATATAACATTGTCTCCATCTGCCAAGGTCCTGAAATTTGGCAGTTTGTGATCATGCTGTCAAAGACAATCATAGAAGCATATAAATAAAGCCAGAAGACACGCTTTCACTAAAAATTGTCCAGAAAACCCCAAACCCTGATATCTACTGAACAATTATGAACCCTAAGAATCTATTTTAGCCTAAGCCAAAAGGTAACATAGCTAAAAATAAAATACTACTTAGAGGTAATACTATCATGTTTTCCCACCACCTACGTAGACTGTAGAACTCAGATCATCCTTTTGGATTCATGCTGATTTATTTTTGTGATTCACGGCACAGTCCACCTGTCCTATGCTGGCTCTGTCCTCCAACTTCCTATGATGCTCCATGTCTTCCGAGCTAGGGTGGTACTCACTGTCCACATCACCTGGTTGACACTCACTGTCTATTTCATAATGTCATCTTTTTATTTGAATATGCTCTCTGACCAAACTGATCTCTTTTGGAAACCCGAGAGAGGTCATATTTCTTTATAGCCTACACAGTGACTGGCCTGTCATAGGTTCTTCATTCCATGCATTGATTGACACCTGGAACAAATGTTCCCTCTGATCATGCTCATGAACAGTTACACACAGCCAGACAGATCATCCAACTGTCATTTTAGCACATCCTTCCTTGGTTATCTCCTGCAACCTGCAACGTCAATAATTTGTCAGTTTTCACCCCCCGCTCCCCACTGTTTCCAATATGCTTAATTTATAACTGGTCTTTACCTTTGTCACTGAGTAACAACTTCAGCATCCTTCCAAGATTTAGTCTAAAAATAAGATATTTTGTCTGGCAATCTTAAACCTTTGAATATTCTTCTTTAACAGAATTATTAGTTATTTTTTTCTTAATAAATTCTATAATTGTGGGTGTTCAGAGCCCTTCTTGAGAGAATAAAGAAAAACTGTGAATGTACTTTTTTTTTCAAAAGATAGTACAAGAAAATTATGGTGATATTGCAGTTCATTTACATTTTAAAAGGTGAATGCACCCTTTGTTTGAACTTTTACCCTCAAAATACTCCTGATGATGAAGAGAGATTGGGTGCCACCCCCATTCTGAGGTTCTGAAGCTCCTTTGTGTCATTTTCTAAAGCAGTCTTTTAAGCATTCTTGAAAATGGACTAAGTGGACCCATTAGGTTTAGCTCTTCAGAAACACTAAATCTTCTCCTCATCAACACATACTACAATTTTCCTCTAACTCCATCTCCCTCAAGCCTCAAGTACAGTGTAATTTGGACACTGGGTAAAACCACATACAACTAAAAATCAAAAACACACTAAGCCCTCATCACACAGTGATTAAGGAGCAAATACCAACTATATATTTCAGGAAAATAAGAAACATCTACAACGGAAGATTACAGTGTATGAAGAGGAATGATGAGTGAAGGTCTTAACAGATCTGAGATCATGCAAAACAAGATCAAAACACTCCAAGAAGATCTAGAAAAGAGAAGAAAAGAAATTCTAGAAAATCCCTTGTGGACGGGCCTACATTGTTTTTCACCCTACCTTCTTCCCCTGCTACCCTTATTTACCCTTCACCTTTGGGCCCTGTATCCC
>CAUYPK010105862.1:0-18798 GCA_963574355.1 Loris lydekkerianus
TGATCAAACTAAAAAGCTTCTGCACAGCCAAGAACACAGTAAGTAAAGCAAGCAAACAGCCCTCAGAATGGGAGAAGATATTTGCAGGTTATGTCTCCGACAAAGGTTTAATAACCAGAATCCACAGAGAACTCAAACATACAGGCAAGAAAAGAACAAGTGATCCCATCGCAGGCTGGGCAAGGGACTTGAAGCGAAATTTCTCTTAAAAAGACAGGCACACGGCCTACAGACATATGAAAAAATGCTCATCATCTTTAATCATCAGAGAAATGAAAATCAAACTACTTTGAGATATCATCTAACTTTAGTAAGATTAGCCTATATTACAACATCCCAAGACTAGAGATGTTGGCATGGATGTGGAGAAAAGGGCACAATTCTACACTGCTGGTGGGAATGCACACTAATACATTCCTTTTGGAAGGATGTTTGGAGAATACTTAGAGATCTAAAAATAGACCTGCCATTTGATCCTATAATTCCTTTACTAGGTATATACCCAGAAAACCAAAAATCACAATATAACAAAGACAGCTGTACCAGAATATTTATTGCAGCCCAATTCATAATTGCTAAGTCATGGAAGAAGACCAAGTGCCCATCGACCCATGAATGGATTAACAAATTGTGGTACATGTATACCATGGAATATTATACAGCCTTAAAGAAAGATGAAGACTTTACCTCTTTCATGTTTACATGGATGGAGCTGGAGCATATTCTTCTTAGCAAAGTAGCTCAAGAATGGAAGAAAGAGTATTCAATGTACTCAGCCCTACTATGAAGCTAATTTATAGCTTTCATATGAAAGCTATAACCCAACTATAGCACAAGAATATGGGGAAAGGGCCATGGGAGGGGAAGGGAGGGGGGAGGTTGGGGTGGAGGGAGGGTAATGGGTGGGGCCACACCTATTGTGCATCTTAGAATGGGTATAAGTGAAACTTACTAAATGCAAAATACAAATGTCTACATACAATAACTAAGAAAATGCCATGAAGGCTACGTTGAACAGTTTGATGAGAATATTTAAGATTGTATATGAAACCAACACATTGTACCCCTTGATTGCATAAATGTACACAGCTATGATTTAACAATATGAGCTGCACTCAGATTCTCTCAACCTTCCTTTTTTGCCTCATCCCTACATTACTTCCAACTCTAATAGGTTATGAGTTTATGATTCACCAATAAAATAAATGTTTTAGAACTGTCTGTAACTTAGGCACCAGCAGTGAGGGTCTGGCCTGATAGTGGCAATGACAAGGTGGAAGAAAAGCAGAAGGAAAGGGGAGGAAGATGGCAAAAGGGGAAATGAAGCCCAGAAAACGGGGTTTCCATTTAGAGAACACTTCCTTAGAATGTTTCCATTTATTTTCTCATAACAATCCTGCATGGAGGAAGTTACAACAAGAATAGTACTCATCATACTACTGATGAATTCAAGGCTTAGAAAAGCTAACTGCTGTGCCATCCTTATTGGACCTATTAATGGAGTGGAGATTGGGTGGAATTTAAACATGGAATTAAACACAGCTTTTACCAGCTTTTTCCATTGGGTGGAATTTAAACACAGAATAACACAGTTTTTACCACCTTTACAGCCACATCTACACTACACAGACACAGTGATTACACAAACTGCTGAGAGCATAGTAGGTGCTTAATAAATATTTGAATGAATTTTGAATAAATGAATGAATGAAAAAATCTTGTTTATTTTTAATAATTTCATTTTTTTCAAATTCTGCTTCATTTACACATCTTTTTCTCCAATATTCCGTAAGAGTTTGAAGTAGGATCTACATCCAGCTTATCTTTGCCCCAGTGGCTGTACCAGGAATGCAAGGGTGACTAAATAGACACAAATCAATAAACGTGATACATCATAGAAACAGATTAAGGACAATAACCCAATAATCATCTCAGTAGCTACAAAAAAAGTATTCTATAAAATTCAGCATTCCTTTATGATAAAAACTCTCAAAAACCCTGGCATAGAAGGAACATACCTCAAAATAATGAAAGCTATACATAACAAATCCACAACCATCATCATGAATGGTACTTAATGTAGAAAAGTTGAAAGCATCCTCTCTGTGAGCTGGAATAAGACAAGGGTGCCCACTTTCACCACTCTTATTCATTATAGTACTGAAAGTTCTAGCAAGTATTCAAACACAAGAACGAAATAAAAGACATGCAAATTAGAATTATCTCTGTTCCCTCAGGATATGATCTGATATATAGAAAACCCTAAAGATGCCACAAAAAACTCTTAATTTGATAAATGAATCTAGTAAAAATTTCAGGATACAAAATCAACATATAAAATCAGAAGCATTTCCATACATCACTAATGATACAGCCAAGAACCAAATCAAAGAGGCAATGGGCGAGGCACCAAATAACCATATAACCAAATAACAGCTATAAAAACCAAATAACAATACCGAGGAGTATATTGAACCTAGGAGGTGGACAATCTTTACAAAGAAAACTACAAATAACAGCTATAAAAACCAAATAACAATAACAAATAACAAAGGCACCAAATAACCATATAACCAAATAACAGCTATAAAAACCAAATAACAATACCGAGGAGTATATTGAACCTAGGAGGTGGCCAATCTTTACAAAGAAAACTACAAATAACAGCTATAAAAACCAAATAACAATACCGAGGAGTATGTTGAACCTAGGAGGTGGACAATCTTTACAAAGAAAACTACAAAACACAGATAAAACAAGCTGTGGAGATGGAAAAACAATCCATGCGCGTGGATCAGAAGAATTAATAGCATTAAAATAACTGTACTGCCCAAAGCAATCTATCAGATTTAGTGCAATCCCTATTTAAAAAATTATTTTTCACAGAATTAAAAAAATCTAAAATTAATAAGGAACAAAAAAAGAGCCTGAATAGCAAAGCAATCCTAAGCAATGAGAATAACGCTGGAGGCCTCTCATTGCCTGACTTCAGACAATACTACAAGGAGTAGTAATCAAAACAGCATGGTAATGGAATAAACACGAAAACAGATCAATCAAACAAAATTGAAGACCCAGAAATAAACCCACAAACTTACAGCCAACTTATCTTCAACAAAGTTGACAAGAATGTACCTTGGGAAAAGTATTTTCAATAAATGGTGCTGGGAAAACTGGATTACTATACGCAGAAGAATGAAACCGGACCCCTTTCTTTCTTCACCATGTACAAAAATGTTCTCAAGATATATCAAAGACTCAAATACAAGACCCGAAACTATCAAATTCTAGAAGAATACCTAGGTAAAATTTGTGTGGACATTAGCCTAGGCAAAGAATTTATTACTAAGACCGCAAAAGCACATGCCACAAAACAAGAATAGACAAATAGACTTAATTAAACTAAAAAGCTTCAGCATAGCTAAAGAAATAATAAGCAAAGTGAACAGTTTTCAGAATGGGAGAAAATATTTGCAAACTACACATCTAACAGGGGACTAACATCTTGAAAATACAAGGAGCTCAACAACACAAAACACAAATTATCTCATTTAAAACTGGACTAAGGATATGAATAGACATTTTTCAAAAGAAGGCAAACAAATCATCAGCAAACATTAAAGATGCTCACCATACTAATCATCAGAGAATTGCAAACTAAAACCATCTGACACAATCAGACTGGCTATTTTTTAAAAGAGAAAAAAAAATAAAACCAGATGTTGGTAAAGATGTAGAGAAAAGGATACTACCTCTATGCAAAAGAGTATGGATATTTCTCAAAGAACTAAAAATAAACTACTATTTGATCCAGCAGTCCCACTACTATATATTTACCCAAAGAAAAAGGAGTCATTATATCAAAAAGATACCTGAGCTCATGTGTTTATTGCAGCACTATTCATAACAGCAAAGACATGGAATCAACCTAAGTGTCCATCAGCAAATGATTGGATAAAGAAAATGGAATCTACAAAAACGAAATGAAATCATTTCTTTTTCAGCAACGTGGATGGAAGTGGAGCCCACTATCTTAAGTGAAGCAACTCAGACATAGAAAGACAAATGCCACGTGTTCTCACTTACACAGATTAAGTGGGAGCTAAATAATGTGTGCACCTGGAAGTAGAGTATGGAGTGATAGACAATGGAAACTCAGAAAGATGGGGGGATGGAGGGCTACACGATAAGAAATTACTTCATAGGTACAATTTATGTTACTCTAGTAGAGTACACCAAAAGCCCTGATTTCACCACTGTGCAATATATATCGATATAACAAAATTATACATGTACCCCCTAAATTTAACGTAAAACAAGTAAAAACAAAAAAAAATTAAAATCCAGTCAAAAATAAATAAACAGACAAGGTATCCGCAGGGCTACACTCCCCCTGGAGGCTATCAGGGAGAAGTCTATCTCCTTGCCTTTTCCAGCTTCTACAGCCTCGCTGCATTTCTTGGTTCATGACCCCTTCCATCTTCAAAGCCAGCAATAGCTTTCTCACATTTGCATCACTTAGACAGAGACTCTTCTGCCTTCATAAGCCATCATTGAAGGTACATTTTCATTTCATAAGGTCCATCTACGTAATCCAAAATAATCTCCCTATTCTAAAGTCAACTGAAAAGCAAACTTAAATCCCCATTTCCATATGACACAAGATACTAAAGTAGGATGTGGACATCTTTGGGAAGGCTATTATTCTGCATATTAGTCTAGATTACCAATCGAGGATTGTTGATTTCTTCCTACAACATCTAAATTTTGGCCTCAGTTATAGACATTTAATAATTACCTCTTACTTGAATTTAATAACAACTCAGATGCTGTTTTAGAAACACTGATCACAGATTATTCAATATTGAGCAATGGGTTTATTCTTTGAAATACTGATCACTCTTTTATCAGTAACAATATGATTAATATGAATCTTTGACTATATGGTATGTAGCATCAATCCAATCCTTCCTCACTATCATAGTAGCAGTGAGGAAGTAATAAGCATTACTCTCATCTTTTAGCAGCAGATCAGAGTAATAAGCGTCAACGACATATTATTAAAACACCTGCCATAACCTAGCTGTTTGCATTGTGATTGTTTTCTTCTCAGCTAGATTGAGCTCCCCCTTTGTTGATTGCTTCAACAATCCTCACAATTCCAGAGAAAACGTTAACAAATCTTTACATATCCTCCTATAATAGAAATATTTTACCTTACCCAATGTCCAAGGGAATAACTAGACAATGCCAAGGTCCCTTCAAGTTCCAACATTCTATCATTCTAAAAACCTTAACAGGATGATGCCAAGAGGGCTGCTATTTGATGCTCTTGCTTGAAAGTTTTCTGATCTTGCCTGCCTAAATTTTCTTACCAGAGTCCTATTCCACGCTCTGACTGAGAAACAAGATTTCCTAATTAGAGCTAGTTTGCTGCTTCCGAGACAGTGTTGCTGCCCTTTCCAGACACACAACCAAAGGACCACCTAGACGTGTGACCTAGTTGCCCTTTCCTGGGTTTACTTTCTGCCCTAGATTGATCATTTCAGCTCTCTGTTTATCTCTAACCCATCATCTTTCTTCAGCAACCTTCTTGTGATCTCAAATCAATCTAAAAAAGCCATCTTTGTGGCTCCACACCCTGATTGCAGAAATTGTCTGGGAAAAAAAAATCACCAAGTTCTACAGATTGGTTTTTCTATGAAGCTTTAGTCTCCAATATCAGCTTCATCTAGGGCAGCGATTCTCCATCTGTGAGTCGTAACCCACAGGAACTGTATTGAAGGGCCGCGGCATTGGGATGGTTGAGAACCATTGATCAAGAGTGATCACTGGTCCTAATTTGCATGGAAGTGAAGGAGTTCCTGGAGATGGAACTTAAAAACTGGAACAGTCTTTAGCCAGCCAGGGCAGCCCTACTTCATCTGTAACAAGGCTCACCAATCCTTTCCATGTCCTGATTCACTTCTCTTTTCTACTCCATACATTCACATCCCATTACCTCCCCACACTCTCTCATGCAAATGACTTTTCCTCTTTCTTTACAGAGAAGACTGTGACATTAAACACTGTGTTTAAATAGAAAATTGTCCATAAAATAAAGGGAAATCAACAGGAAAAGGCCAGATAACTGCTTACAATGAGACTGCACAAAATAAAATTGAGTTTAATGAATTCAGCACAGTCTAGGAACTGGTATTTACTTTGCAGGGACAGGTGAGAAATATGGTTTTGTTAGCATACTGACTCTGAGGAGTGTGCTTTCATTAATTCAAGTTCTCAACGGATGATGTTATACACCAGAATGAAATTATATTCATTTACGAGAGGTCCCATTACCAGCCAAAAACATTCACATCAGCATGCTAAGCCATTCTCTTCCTGTGAACAAGTGACATGGAGAACGAAATTATCATCAGATGGCCTCTTTATTAATGTTTAATTTAAAAACACAGCTATCAAGCAGAGCAGGGAATCTGATCCATCAGTCTGATTGACACAGTATCCTTGAGTAACATAAGTGGAAAGTTAAATGATCAAAAAATTGCTCTTGTGAATATTGACCAGAATCTTGAAAAGTGTCCTCTGGAAAAAGTAATGTGAGGTGCTGACTCACACCAGGAGATGTCACCTAGAAACCATCAATACATAATTACAGAAGGGCATCATTTATATAGGAGTACATAATCCACATGGTTATTCATCATAGCCCTAGTGGCATAGTAAATACCTTATTTACCTGTTTTTTTTGTATGCACAATATATACATATGTATTGGAGACTGTCCCATATCAATTCCAAAGAATATTCTTTTTGTTTATAATTGTATACCATTCTTTGTTTTACATAATTTAAATTATTGAAATTTCCAATTCAGGGGTCCAAGAGATGCTAATCTAATCTTCTCATGTCTTCTTTGGGATCTAGGCCCACTAACTAATTTTCCTTGCCTATATTTTGTTTCCCCACTCCACTGGCACCTTCCCCATGGTGTACACACAATGCATAAGTCTTTCCTTTAATTTTTAAGTCTTTCTCTTATTAGCATATATCTCTCCTTCCTTTCACAATCAAGATCCTGAAAAGAATGGTTTTCACTCTAAGACTTACTTTCTCTACCATTCGCTACTCGACCCATGGCAGTCAGATCCCTGTTCCCATTATTACACTGAGACATGACTGGATATAATCCCCAATATCCTACTACTTGCCAAAAACAATTTTAGAACCATCTCATCAACCACTTCTTATCTGGAATCTTCTCCCACCTTCCCTCCTGTGGTATTGCTTGCTCCTGGATTTACTTAGATCTGGTTTTGTGCTTTCTTACTCTCTTTTGCTAGTTCCTCATCTTCTTCCAGACTACTTTTGGCCCTCTTCTCTCCTCATTTCACATCCTTTTTAGACTCTCTCAACCCACCAATGATCATCTACATGTGACTTTGCCAATACCCACTAGCCTCTCTGAGCTCCAGCCTGAGCACCACTGCCTAATAGGCACTTCCATATGGACATCTCACAGATACCTTAAACTCAACATGTGTAAAACCTAAACTGCTTTTTTCTTATGCCACCGTATATCTTCTTCTTATTCCTTTGTCTTTCATAGTTTTCAGAGACCTGTGATTTCAAAAAATACATTTTTTTTCAGACTTGTCACTTGCTTGTTTTAGCCTCCAGAAATCTGCTGCAATGGCAATAGCTTTGTTGGATGGGGCATAAGATGAAGCTATTTTGGTTCTGCTAACATGTGCCCATGAGAATCTCTCACACATTCTTCCTCTGAAAAACTCCAGGAATTCCGATTATCCTTGTTTGGCAATTTCTCCTTTATGTCCTCAGCACAGCATCTGACCATCTTCTATATCTCCCAAGAAAGAAACCGGTCTCCAGTGGTTTGTCATTTAAACCAATAGAGACACTTTTAAATTATCTTAAGGTAAGGTGAGGGCAGGCATACCCCATCCAATTCCAGGAGACACAGCATACAAAGAACTCACTCCCCAAATTCTCCTGAATATTCAATCATAATCCTTAATACTTTTTTTTTTTCAATTGTTGAGGATTCATTGAGGGTACAAGAAACCAGGTTACACTGATTGCATTTTTTAGGTAAAGTCCCTCTTACAATCATGTCTTGCCCCCATAACCCTTAATACTCTTGATGTTATAAAAGGAATAAGATCTATATTACTGTTTTTTAATAATTTCCTTGTATATTATCTCTTATACTTTGTTACCTCAGCCAAAACTTCTACTATATGATAATACACTTTGACTAAAACGTCTATTCCAGAGACTCAACTATAGTAAAATAAACCAAAATACCAAAAGAAAGGCCTTGTTCATAAATATTTCCATTGCAGCTCTACTAAACTAGTAAAAAATTCAAAGCTGTATAAATATTCCACAATATGAGGATGATTGGGTAAATGATGGAACATCCTCACTCAATAGATAATTTGTGTTATCATAGGGACAGTCATAGGTTATAATATTTAGCTAACTAAAAGTGTCCAAAACTAAACATACAGATAGACAACAACTGTTCTGTGTAGAAGGGTTCTATGTAGAAAAAATACAAATGAATAAATAAAATGCGAATAGTTTTCTTTATATGATGAGATTTTCTGCAATTTATTTTTCCTTTCCAACTCAAATTATCCATGATGAGTACTTATTACTTTCATAATCAGAAAAATAAAACAACTTTTTAAATGTACGATCATAAAATCCTGTTCTGCACAATAAAATAGATTTATCTCTACAATAGGTTTGAGATCACTTTCTTTTGAGCCCCATGCTGAAAGAGACAGGAACTTATAAACTGAGTCAACTTTCTTCTCTCTCCAAATAACAAAATAGACTGGCCGCTAAGTATTTTAATAGTATGTACAAATAAACCTAACAGCTGCTGATGATATAATGAGCTTTTTCATCTCATTGCCCGGGAAGGATGTTTGAGAAATAATTGAAAAAAGCTGAAAAAGTATTTTGTATTTTCTTAATCACACAAGCTAGTCCTCTAAGGCCTAGAAAAACATGGGAATTTTTATTCTTTAATCAATACACCAGGAAAAAAGCATACCTCTAAAGGATATTACCTGAAAGCTTCAGCAATTAACCTACCCATGTTTACCACTTTGTAGAATTAGTTTACCTGCCATCCTCAATCTGCTGAGACTCTTAACGTTGTATACGGTTAGCAATTCTACAAACCACTCTACTGGGCAGTTTGTCAAAAAATAACTGCTATTGTTTATTACATTTTGTCTTTCCTGATGGCATTAGTGGGGACTAATTCAGATTTTTAGCATTTTTAATTGACACGTTTATTGATTCTTACTCTTTTTATGTGTATCATACACAGTGCTGGCATGCCATGTCAAAATGCTAAAATTTACAACTCAAACTCACCACCCCAGTAGGTAGCTTCCTTAGGTTATTAGCAAATGTCACTAATGCAATTGAATAGCAAATATTAAAAGGAAATGTCTGTCTTTAGACCTTCTTGATAATCTAAAATAGTAATTACATGCATTAGTGATATACTCTGACAATGAAGCTCTTAATTTTTAAAATCTGAAGTGACCTTTTCTACAATTTCTTAGCAAACGTTGAGGGAAACTACAATTAGACTATCGGGAGCATGTTATCATCATCCATCTTCTTTCCATCCAAAACAGTGGGTGATATAAGAGGGAAAGTTCTAAAGTTCTTTAATTAGAACTAATTCCTATCGACCTCTAGCAACTTTGGTAAAGCTCAAAATAGCAGATAATGGAATGATTAATGCTTTAATCCTCTAACAAAAGAGTGTTGAGCCTGTTACTATTGCTCGTTTCTTTCTCAAAATTTACTTAATTTTGTTTTTCTTGATTCAGAACAGTTGTTTTTAAATGGAAGAATCCTGTATAACCTAATGATATGCTTGCTACCTTCAGCAGGAAGAAATATAATTCAAAAACAAGACTGACAAGACACAGATTTTGTTAGAATCTGAGAAGTACCTCCTTCATTTTGATGGTGCTGTTATATTGAATATGCATTAAGTGCCCCCATTACTTAGTGAGACACACCAAGGACATAAAAATCCTTATCTCTGAGGACATCCTCTCTTCTGTAGTTCCTATCAGTGTCCATGTGCACTTACCACATGTCTACGATGTACAGCTGTAGAACTGCAAGATGCCCTTGACCTCAAAGAGCTTACATGCTAATTTCAACTTGTGTTATATCACCTTTAGTTACTTAATTTACCCCTACAAGAAATTAGGAAGGACACGATTCAAACTAGTCCTACTGATGTGGGGAAGATTATTAATATGGTAAGAATTCAGAGAAAGAAAAATTCAGAAGGCTCTTGAGTGGTCAGAAAGGCTATCCACAAACTGGTGAACAGGACACCCTTGAAATACAGCTTCCCATGGTTTGAATGTTTGTCCCTCCAAAACTCACATTGAAGCTTAACTCCTTATGTGACAGCATTAAAAGGTGGGGCCTTTAATAGATGATTGGGTTCATTCATGGATTTATGGGTTAATGGGTCATCACAGGAGTGGGCAAGTTATCACAAGCTTAGATCTATTATAAAAGCAAGCTTGACTCTCAGCTTACCCTCCTGACCTGAGCTGCCCTCTGCCAGGTTATGAACAGCACAGAGTCCTCACAAGAAGCTAACCAGATATTGCCACTCAAACTTGGACTTCCAAGCTCCCAAAACTAAGAAATAAATTTTATAAATTCAGTTATAAATTCTTTATAAATTCAGTTATAGCAACAGAAAATGAACTAAGATACAGCTCAAGTGGGGATGAATGAGAAGGGAAGGTATGTGCTCAGCCCTTATGAGACTTGTGACCTACTTTGAATTTGGCTTTGCTTATTTACTAGTTGTGTTTTAAATTCAAAAGACATTTAAATTTTTTTAGATGAATATGATAACATAAAAAATAGCAGATACTGTGGGGGAAAACCCAGTGGAAAATCATAGTCTTCACCCTACATGATGCAGAATTTGAGGAATTGGCTTGGGTCAGGAAAAAAAAAAGGTTTAAGCAAGGGAGATGCTAGAAAAGCATATCCATAACCAGTTGATGGAGACAAGCACCCTATCTTTCTTGTTAATGTTTAAGTCTTTACAATCAGCTTCATAAGTCTATAGCCCCGCTCTCCCATACCATTCTTAAGGCGAGCAACAGCCAGCCCTGGCGTTCCAGCCATCTGCACTGCTTCATTTATATGAGACAGATGACAGGCAAGCAGCAGAGATTTACTAGGATAGTTTATAAAAAAGATTTTTCAGTAGGTTCTCAGCAGCCAGAGGCTGCAGGGAAGCTGAAAAATCTAAACTGAATACTACATTAAAAATTTTTTTAAATAGACATCACCTTGTGCCATCACAGAAAATAAATTCTTTGAACATGTTTGGGTTAGTTTTGAGTTCAAAATCTCATGGTACTTAATGGTTTCACTTCTCCAACTTAATCCAACACTTTACATGAGAATAAATTAATTTCTGTTTTAGAAAAACTACAGTCCTTGTGATCTGTTCTCAACCTATTCAGTCCCTAGGGTGGCTACACTTAACCACCTCCGGCTCTGCTCCCCAAACAGTAACCTTGGAATCATCTTTTTCAAATTACTTGATTCTCTTAGAATGTCTCTCTAAAAAATTCCCACCCACTCCAAAAAAAACTTTGAAATTCTGTTCATGTTTCCTTTTGCTCCTCAGAAATTGCTTATAGCATATTGATTTCTTTCTTTTTTGCTAAGAAGTCAAGCAAAAGAACTATGAATCTCAGAAAAAGCTCCTCATACGGAGTTAACTAAGCTTTTCATTTTGGTAAAATTAATATTTTACTATTTCTCCCTGGAATCCAAGGAGAATCTTCTTTAATTTCCATTTGCAGGCAGAATGAAGACCAAAGACATCATTTTTTGGCAAGGGAAAATACCCCCAGAAAAAGGGAAAAATTAAAAAGTAAGCAGAATCAGAACAAAGGAAAGTAAGCTAGTTTACCTTTAAACCAGCTGCTGCTAAATTTCTTATCTGAGCAAGTTTCCTGCTTTACCAAGAACTCTGGCCTATTGGGATACAGCTTACAAACACCCCTGCTGGGTCTGTGAACACTCTGAGGAAAAATGGTCATAGAAGAGGCTATGGCAAGGCCTAGAAAGATACATTAATGAGGCCATTTCCTGCCTAGTAAACAAACAAAGCAGATACCCATTGTGGAGATTTGTATTTGGCTGGGGCAGAGAGCAAGGGAACAGCTTGAGCCCTGAAATATAAAGAGGGTTTATATCCCTTAGTCACAGGAAGACTTTCTGTGGTGGTGATGAAAGGAAAATTCCTCTCTCCCACCTATTTTTCAGAGGAGATTGACACCAGTGGCGTTTTACTCCACAGTGCACTAGTTTAACACCTCCCTAGGAATCTGTGTGTATGACCTCAGACAGAAGACTGCCCCCACACAAGGCTCAGTTTCCAGATTTCTCAAGAGTGCTCAGACCCTTAAAGTTAATGATTAGAAACAACTGGAGCTGATATGCTCATGCAGAGAACCTGCTATTGTCTTTGTTCCCTTCCTCAACTTACCCCTTAGGCTAATGAGCAAAAAGCCTTCAAGAAAAACTGAGTGGAACAGACACTCAGGGCCATTGCCAGAACCCCACAGATGGATGGTGGTCCCCTGAGTTCCCACCTTTGAAAATTCTATTCTGTGTCTCTTGTTTCTTTCTCATCATTTCTAACTTTATATTTCTTTAGTCAGTCACTGCCAGTTCCACAGGTCTTAATAGACCCCATCCCCAGGGCAGGACCCCAGCACTATTATGGTGAGATACAGTTCTGGCACACTTTTCATTCCCTGATCTTCTCCTCAGATGGACCTGGAACCTCCAGCATGATAATTTCAAAGTCATCTGCTAGAATGCTCAGGAAGCAAGCAAGGGTGGTGTCAATACTTGCTGAGTGAGAAAGGTTACTTCTGTTTCATTACAAATCTGCTCAATGTAAACTAAAAACAGAACTCAGCAGATAGTCATTGAAATTAAACCCCCACATTCCAACCTACAGTCTCTCTTCAACTCCTCACAAAAAATGTGAGAAGTGGGCAGTGCCTGTGGCTCAGGGTGTAGGGTGCCGGCCCCATACACCGAGGGTGGTGGGTTCGAACCCAGCCCTGGCCAAATTGCAACAACAACAAAAAAAATAGCTGAGAATTGTGGTGGGTGCCTGTATACCCAGCTACTTGGGAGGCCAAGGCAAAAGAATGGCCTAAGCCCAAGAGCTAGAGATTGCTATGAGCTGTGACACCACAGCACTCTATTGAGAGTGACAGAGTAAGACTCTGTCTCTAAAAAAAAAAAAAAAAAAAAAAAAAATGTGAAAAATAGTACTTATGAGGCTGAGAGCAGAAATCTCCCCAAGCCAGGTGTTTGCTCTTCTCAGCAGATTTGAAGTGCTCAGGACCTCCACTCCACCACTGCCACCACCATATCCTGCTACCTGAAGCCTGAGCCAAGGATGCAGATGGCCACAGAAGTGTTGCTCAAGGAGTGCAAATGAGAGGAATAAGAGGGTCACACTGACAGACATCAGTTGCCTTCTGGGCTTTGAGCCCTAATTTCAAGGTCAGGTTAAGCAGAATAGTGTAAGTATATTGAAACATGACATTACTGCTCCTCTCTGTAGGTCTGGGATGGCTATGGGTATATTTAGAGTCATCTGAGATGCTAAATCATGCCCAAGTGCTACTATAAAACTATCATGAGTTTTATATTGGTTTACTCATTTCCAAATCTCATTGGTAAAGAAATATTACAGGGACAAAGCAGATATTTGCAATTTATGGAAGTCAGCACCCAGGTCCAGGTGTATAACATGGTGGCAGAAGTCCTTTGTCTTGCCCAAGGTCATATGAACATCAGAAAATAATAATAATAACTAATAATAATAATAACAACCTTTAGTAGGCTTCATTCTTATACTTAGAAATGTTCACTTGAGACGTTTCATCAAGGAAAGAAAAACATGAATTTTTTTGTTATTAAGAATAAGCAGGCTGGGCACCCGCAGCTCAGTTGTTAGGGCACTGGCCACACACACTGGGACTGGCACATTTGAACCCAGCCTGGGCCCACTAAACCAAAATGACAACTACAACAACAAAAAATAGCCAGGTGTTGTGGCGGGCACCTATACTCCCAGCTACTTAGGAGGCGGAGGCCAGATAATTGCTTAAGCCCAAGAGTTAGAGGTTGATGTAAGCTGTGACATCACAGCACTCTATCAAGGGCGATGTAGTGAAACTCTGTCCCCCCCTCAAAAAATAAAAAAAATAAGAGAGAGAGGGAGAGAAAAAGCAGAGTACTTTGACATATAAGATATTCATTCTCATTTAACCACTTTTTTCTGACTAATTTTCTTTGAAAGCAGAATTGATATGTATCTTCCATTTCACTTTTCAGATGAAGCAACGGAGACATTTAGGTATATAAATTGATGAACAAAGGGGGCAGAGCATGATGACAGACAGGATGGATGTGTAGCCCACCTCTCCCAAGCCATCAGGTGAGAGGAAAGGGGGTCTGGACCTTCCCTGTGTGTGGATTATTGGAGTGGACGGACAGTTTGAGATGCTCAGCGAATTGGTGGATTGCTATATATGAGGGGTAATTTAAAACCACAGACTCTGTTGTAGAGATTCTTCCCTGCTTGGCCATGCTGGCCAGCAGGCCCCTCCCTTACTGAGGACAGCAGTTTGCAAATGGTGACAAAACCCAATTGACTAATATTTATTCCTGAACTGAGGGAGGCATCCAAAAGGAGAGCCACTCAAAACTACGGGGAGCTGGGCAACCTGTTGGACAATTGAAGGGAAAGGATCCTGCCTGGAAAACAGACATTTTGAACTACCCACAAGGGCGGGCGCCTTCCCCCAGACGAGGATTGATTGAATAGACCAGAGCATTCCTGGTGGAGAATGTTGGAGGGGGTTGGTGGTTCAGGCTGTGAAGCGAACTGGCGAGTCCCAATCCAAAAGGGAAATTCTGAACCCTAAAACTCAGAATAAGGTCCCTGAGTGCTCCAGCCATGGGATCCGGCTACAGCCATGGGACTCTTCAGCCACAGACACACCAGCAACTGCGCAAACCCAGCAGCACCCTCCCACACAGCCGATTGCAGTCATCAGTTTACTGGAGAAACTGCGAGAAAAGTGGAAAAATTTGAGAATCGTGAACTCTTGCACTGAATGGGAAGGTTGGTCGCAAGTGCTGTCTGGAGCAGAACAGCCAAGGTTACATAATACTTAGGTGACAAACTTTTACATAAACTCCAAAATGGTGATCAGCCATGGAAGGTAGTTAACATGGTAACAGTATAAAGTGTGAATCAGGTATGAGCCTGGGAACCACTCACAGTGACAAGGGGTGTCCAAAGTATACTGCAATATGAGTATATTCCTATGAAAGTTGATCCCTACATCATACATCAAGATATATATTTCTACATACCAGAAGAATATTTTTGTAGTTGGTGCCTTTTTTTGTTGTTGTTGTTCTGTTTTTTCATAACCATTTTCTTGGAGGAGCTTTTGTTAATTTTTTATTATTACTTTTTATATAGATATATTTTTTATTTCTATTTTTTCTAATTTTAATTTCTCCTTTCTTCTATTTTAACTTTTCTATGAACAACACTTTTTTCTCTTTTATTTTTTCAATTATTTTGTGATTATCACTATTTTTATTGCAGTTGTTTTTATGTTGCTGTTGTTGTGGGTGTTGTCTGTATGTCTATGTGTCTCCATCTGTTTCTGTATCTATGGGTTCATGTGTCCGGTAGCCTTTGTATCTGTTTATTTGCTCATTTGCTCTCAATGAACTTGGTGTTACAACCTGCAACTCTGAGCTCTCAGCACTCCCCTCCACCCTCACTCTGAGGTCTGCAGGCCTGCCCCCCAGGAGTCCAGATACTTGGGAGATTTCTCGAGAGGTGCAGACAGGACCTTGACTCCATCTGGACGGTGCTGATTTTCCAGCACAGGAGTGAGGAGATGATGGTCACCTAAGAGGGAATCACGCCAGAGTGGCGGTGCCCCGAGGTGCAGAGTAGCAACCATCTTTAGCAATAACAAGGCCCACCCCCAGATATCCCATAGCCACCCCTCCTTTCTCCCTGGGCAACCAGATGAGGCCAGGCATCTTCTCAGATGGCAATCACCATGAAACATACCTGGGACTGAAACACAGGCCTCGTGAGTAAAGGGTTTACCTGAGGCACTATTGGCCCATGTGAAATGCGGGGACTAGAAAATGCACCCCCAGATCCAGGAAACTCCCAGGGTGGGACTTATCCAGAGGACCGCTTTACTGAGCCTAAGACACACCCGGCCCTCAGGGGTTCATCAGCCTATAGACAAGACCAAGAGGCTACAGCTGACAACTAATTGTGCTGCAAATACAAACCTGCAGGAGTAAAGACAGGGCCTGAGCACAGTTTCTGGGAACTCAAATAAGCCTCTCCTCTGCAGAGGAATTTAACAGGGTCAGAAACAAACTGCCACAGGGTTGTTCCATTCAGCCAGTAACATAAGCTAAGGGTGGGGCTGGAACTGAGTGAAAACCCCCAGCCTCCACTAAGTGCCCGAGGTTGAAGGCCTCATCACCCCCTGCTGGATAGAGGCAGAGAGCAGTGGCTTGGATGACCAGATACAGACTCCCTGTGATTTAGGCAGGTGCAAACCTCTGGAATATCTGCTCACTGCAGACAACTGACTGTGTCACAGCCCTGAGGGGCTAGCAGCGACTGGCTGTGTCAAAGCTGCAAGGTGGAGAAGGAGGCATCAACCGTCCCAGACTGATCTATTTGCTGGGTGGCTCCTCCTGACTCCACGCAGCACTGGAGCAAGCCATATTAGAGTAGTCACCAGATCCATTTCCCATAGATCACTTAAACTCTCCCACCCAAGACAGGTGCTGACTGAGACAATTGATTTAAACCTTTTGAACCAAACCAATCACCTGAGGACTATTGAGTTGGTGCCCTGGGTGTGTAGTTGTAGGAAGATTTGATTTTCCTTTTCCAATTGTTGCCTGTGGTGGGTGGGGTGACTTAATTATTGGTATTTCTCCACAGCTGAGACTTCAACCAAGAGTAACTGTTTCACTAAGGTTGAACAGAAACCAGCTGAATACAAGACAGAACCACTTAGCCCCACCACACCAAACAGGGCCCCACTTTCTCAGGCCACAGCACTGTACTGGTCCTCAACAAAGCTTCAGGAAAAAAATCAAAGGGAGTAAAACAATCATGGGGTGGAATCAGTGGAAAAATTCTCGTAACATGAATAACCAGAATAGATCAAACCCCCAACCCCACCCCAAGCAAAGATATGGCAGATGTAATTGAAGGTCCCATTTACAAACAACTGGCTGAGATGTCAGAAATCGAATTCAGAATTTGGATGGCAAACAAAATTAATAAAATGGAATTAGGAATTAGGAATTCAAGGAGAAATTTAAAAGTTGTCTCAAGAATTTAATGAATTTAAAGACAAAACCCCCAAAGACTTAGACACATTGAAGCATGAATTTGCAGCCATCAAATATCTGAAAAATACAGTATTATCCCTGAGTAACAGAGTGGAGCAAGCAGAAGAAAGGATTTCTGACATTGAAGAGAAAGCTTTTGAACGCTCCCAAACTCTCAAAGAGGAAGAGAAATGGAGAGAAAAAACAGATCATTCGATCAGAGAGCTCTGGGATAATTCAAAGGCTAATATCTGACTCATTGGAATCCCTGAAACCGATGAGTGGCCTCACTAGGCACAGAGGCCATTTTCCATAAAATTATGAAAGATAATTTTCCAGACATGCCTAGAGATTCTGAAATTCAGATAGCAGACAGCTTCAGAAGCCCAACACGACTCATCCCCAATAAGACATCCCCCAGGCATATCATAATTAGCTTCACTAAAGTTAATATGAAGAAGACAATTCTCAAAGCTGGTAGGTGATAGAAAGCCATTACGTACAAAGGGAAGAATATTAGAATGACTGCAAATCTCTCTGCTGAAACTTTTCAAGCCAGAAGATGGTGGTCATTGACATTTATTCCCCTAAAGCAAAATAACTTTCAACCCTGGGTCCTGAATCCAACTAAACTGAGTTTCATTTATGATGGAGCAATTAAATACTTTAATGACATTCATATGTTGAGAAAATTTGCCATAACCCAACCAGCTCTTCAGGATATCCTCAGACCTATCCTCCATAATGACCAACCCAATCCTCTACCACAAAAGTAAAGTCATTCAAACTTTTGATCAAACTCCAACTTCCACACTGGCGAAAGGATTAAAAATGTCCACTGGACTTTTGAAAAACTCGATACCCCAAATTTTAGCAGACTTATCAATATTCTCTATTAATGTGAATGGCTTAAACTGTCCTCTAAAGAGGCATAGGATAGCTGACAGGATACAAAAACTGAGGCCAGATATTTGTTGCATAGAAGAATAACATCTTATCTTAAAAGACAAATATAGACTCAGGGTGAAAGGATGGTCATCCATATTTCAGGCAAATGGTAATCAGAAAAAAGCATGTGTTGCAGTTTCATTTGCAGATACAATAGGCTTTAAACCAAGAAAAGTAAGGAAGGATAAGAATGGTCATTTCATATTTGTTAAGGGTAATAGTCAATATGATGAGATTTCAATTATTAATATCTATGCACCCAACCAGAATGCACCTCAATTTATAAGAGAAACTCTAACAGACATGAGC
>CAUYPK010105865.1:0-30292 GCA_963574355.1 Loris lydekkerianus
GTTCAAACCCAGCCCCGGCCAAACTGCAACAAAAAAATAGCCGGGCATTGTGGCGGGCGCCTGTAGTCCCAGCTACTCGGGAGGCTGAGGCAAGAGAATCGCCTAAGCCCAAGAGCTGGAGGTTGCTGTGAGCTGTGACGCCATGACACTCTACCAAAGGGCCATAAAGTGAGACTCTGTCTCTATTAAAAAAAAAAAAAAAAACGACAACAGGCTGAACGCCCGTAGCTCAATGATTAGAACACTGGCCCCTGCAAGGGGATGGCGGGTTTGAACCAGGTCAAGGTCTGCTAAACAAAAACAAAAAAACAACAATGAATACCCCTTTACTTATTTATAAGTAAGTTAGGATGAAGCCACAGTATTCTACCCAGGGCCAAAAAAAAAAAAAAAAGGAAAAAGAACTGATCTTTAAAAATCTCTTTTTGCTCCCAACCCTGGTCTGAGATGTTCTGGCTGGCCTAAATAAGCATGGCACATCTTCCCAGAGTGCTCATTTTACCTAAAGTTGGGTTTATTACCTTATAAACTAATTTAAATTGCACACGAACTTCATGTCCCCCCTGTATAAAGAAGGTCTGGCTGTATGGATGTGGAACTCCTGGTTTCAAGGGATCCTCCTGCCCCAGTCTGGGATTACAGGCACCATACAGGCAGCTCCATTTTATTTTATTTACTTATTTATTTATTTTTTGAGACAGAGTGTCACTATGTCTCACTGGGTGTGGGTTGCCTAGCTAGGCTTTTTTTTTTTTTTTTTTTTTAGAGACAGTTTCACTTTATCTCCTTCGGTAGAGTGCCATGGCATCACACAGCTTACAGCAACCTCCACCTCCTGGGCTTAGGCGATTCTCTTGCCTCAGCCTCCTGAGTAGCTGGGACTACAGGCACTGGCCTCAACACCAGGCTATTTTTTTGTTGTTGTGGTTTGGCCAGGGCTGGGTTTGAACCCACCACCCTTGGTATATGGAACTGGCGCCCTACCCACAGAGCCACAGGCGCCACCCATTCCCTTTCTATTTTTTTTGATAGGGGTCTCACTCTTGTCACGGTAGAGTTCTGTGGTGTCATATCTCACAGCAATCTCAAACTCTTGGGTGTAAGCAATTTTCTTGACTTGACCTCCCAAGTAGCAGGGACCATAGGCACCCGCCACAGTGCCCGGCTGTTTTCTTCTTGCAGTTGTCGTTGTTGTTTATCTGGCGGGGGTTGGGCTGTAATTCACCAGCCTCAGTGCATGTGGCTGGTGCCATAACCACTGTGCTATGCACCCTGAGCCTTTTTTTTTTTTTTTTTTTTAAATTGAGACAGAGTCTCATTTTGTCACCCTCTGTAGAGTGCCATGGAACTCTTGGGCTCAAGAGATTCTCTTGCATCAGCCTCCCTAGTACCTGGGACTACAGGCGCCTACTACAATGCCCAGCTTTTTTGTTTTTATTTTTGGTTTAGCAGTCCTGGGCCCAGGTTTGAACCCACCAAACCCAGTGCATGTGGCTGGCACCCTAACCACTTAGCTACAGGTGCCCAGCTGGCAACTCCAATTTGCCCAAATTTTTCCATGTAAGATGTCTTACGGTAAAGTATGTAAGGTAAAATAAATGCAGAATTCAAATGAATTTAACAGAAATGTTGACACCCCTGCCAGACAGTTCTCATGACCTTTCCTAATTGTTCCACTCTGTGATGTGAACTTCTCAGCAAATAAGGTCATGCCAGTGGAAGTTAATGAATTACTCCTCCCCTACAGCAGTAAATACAGGGGTACGGTCCCAACTTTGCCTTCTTTGCATATAGGCTCTTTGCCATCGGCTCTCAGCTGTCTCCTGAACAGGGAAGCTCAGGCATTGAAATGCTAGAGACAGACACATTCAAACTGCACTGCTTCCAGACACTGACAGGTATGCATCTCCAGATAGGCCAGAGGGAAGTGAGGGGGCAGGTTGGGGAGAGGGATTGACCAAAGACAGCTTTGGTAAAGCAAGGAGGGGGGCGTGTTATAAGCTTTTCCTGGGACAGTTCTATAGATTGTCTGTTTTTGTGAATACAAAGCCAGTATTTGATCTGAAGCTGATTTTGTCCACATCACCCAGCATGCTCAGTGCTGGTTAAAATTCACCTTGATGCATTTCACATTGTACACAATTTGGAAAGTGTGTTCTAAAATGAAATGTAAAAGCCAAATGGAAATGGATTTGGATCAAGAGCATTATTCCTTCTCCCTTAATTTAGATTCTTTAAAACTGCCTGAGTTTGTCCCCTAACTGCTTGAGTTTATCCCCGTTGTTTTTGCTGAGGGACTCCAAAAATAGGAGTGGCAGAGTTAGAACTCATAGCCTAGTCTCAATCAGCTAGGTGACAAGATAAACTCACTTCACTTCTCTAACTTCTCTAGTCTCAACTGTAGATTCAAAATCTTGGCATTTCCTGCATTGTGGAGCAAGAAGAAAATAAAAATGGGGTTAAGAAAATGTTTTACGAAGTTGAAATATACAAATATTTGATACAACTAACAGGATGACATTATTGCATTCTCTAGCCTTTGATAACCATGCCTGGTCTTTCTCCAGGGATAAAGTTTGTGGTGTTGGCAGATCCTAGGCAAGCTGGAATAGATTCCCTTCTCCGAAAGATTTATGAGATTTACTCAGACTTTGCCCTCAAGAATCCATTCTATTCCCTGGAAATGCCCATCAGGTAAATGGCCCTACTCCCCAGATACTGGTCAAATCCTCTTCCTGTCCCTGGGTGCTTTGCCCAAGCCATTTAAAGCATAAAGATAACAGAGCTCAGGTGGTGCCTGTGGCTCAAAGGAGTAGGGCACTGGCCCCATATACTGGAGGTGGCAGGTTCAAACCCAGCCCCAGCCAAAAACTGGGGGAAAAAAAAAAAAAAGACAGCAGAGCTCTCTGGGAGGCCAAAGCAGGTGAATTGTTTGAGCTCAGGAGTTTCACACCAGCCTTAGCAAGATTGAGACCCTGTCTCTACTAAAAAAACTGTACCTCAGGAGGCTGAAGCAAGAGGATTGCATAAGCCCAAGAGTTTGAGGTTCCTGTGAGCTATGACTCCATGGCACTCAACTCCAGGGCAACTAAATGAGACTCTTTCTCAAAAAAACAACAACAGTGAATAGCCCTTTTCTTATTAATAAACAAAGCCCAGACTTTCACATTAGAGTTTCCCCTGGTTTAATTGCGAAGAGAGCCTCAGTCCTCACAGTTTTTTCTTATTCTGTCTCTTGGGCCTGGGTTAGGTGTGAACTCTTTGACCAGAACCTGAAGCTAGCCCTGGAGGTGGCAGAGAAGGCTGGAACTTTTGGACCTGGGTCATAGGCCAAACCTGCCTCCATCCCTCAAATTCTGAGAGTTCCTACAGCAAGGGTACTGTTGTTTCCACTCCAATGGAGAGCAGCCTTCTTACTGCATTGAATATGAATGCTGAGCCTGATAACACGTACTGATCCCTGAGCCTTAATACCATGCTCATTCTTTCTGTATATATTATGTTCCTACTTTCCAACTCTGTACAGATTTATTTATGGAGGAGGTAGGCCCATAAATTATGTAATAAATATTCCTTTAATCCCAGTGTTTGCTATCTCAATTGATTGCTTTGAGGGAAAGGCATAGGAGGGGACAGATGGTTAGAGTGTTCTAGAAAGATGATACTATGTTCTAGTAGAAAATGCAACAAGTATGTGTTCATTAAATCAATGAAGACAGGCTGGTTGCAGTGCTTCACACCTATAATCCTAGCACTCTGGGAGGCTGTGGCAAGAGGATCATTTGAGTTCAGAAGTTTGAGACCAGCCTGAGCAAAAGGGAGACCCCCATCTCTACTAAAAAATAGAAAAATTAGCTAGGCATTATGGGTAGATGCTTGTAGTTCCAGCTACTTGGGAGGCAGAGGAATTTGAGGTTGCTATGAGCTAGGCTGATGACTTAGCAATCTAGCCTGGGCAACACAGTGAGACTCTGTCTCAAAAAAAAAAAAAAAAAGAATAAAATGAATGAACATAAAGCCCAGGATTTCAAGGTGGCAGTGAGCCACTGATTGGTCACTGTATTCTAGCTCGGGCAATAGAGTGAGAACCTGTCTCAAAAATAAATAAATGAGGCTTAGTGCCTGTAGTTCAGTGGTTAGGGCGCCAGCCATATAAACCAAGGCTGGCAGGTTCAAACTGGTCCCAGGCCTGCTAAACAACGGTGACAACTGCAACAAAAAAATAGCTGGGTGTTGTGGTGGGTGCCTGTAATCCCAGCTACTTGGGAGGTGGAGGCAAGAGAATCGCTTAAGCCCAAGAGTTGAAGGTTGATGTGAGCTATAATGCAACAGCTCTCTACTAAGGGCGATATAGTGAGACTCTGTGTCAAAATAAATAAATGAGGCTGGGCACAGCGTCTCACACATGGCCTAGCACTCTGGGAGACTGAGGTGGGTGGATGCCTGAGCTCACAGGTTTGAGACCAGCCCAAGCAAGAGCGAGACCCCGTCTCTAAAAAAGAGCTGGGTATTGTGGTGGGCTCTGTAGTTCCAGCTACTTGGGAAGCTGAGGCAAGAGAATCACTTGAGCCCAGAGTTTGAGTTTGCTGTGAGCTATGATGCTACAGCACTCTACTGAGGGCAACAAAGTAAGACTGTTTCCAAATTAAATAAACATAAGACTTTGAATCACGAGCTTTGGATCTAGTCCCAGAATTGCTGCTGATTTTCTGGGATCTGGGGGGTAGTGTGATGATGATGGAACATTTATTTATCAAGTGTTTTACTCCTTCATCTCACTTAATCTTTACCCTAACTTCAGGGAGTGCATTCTGTTACAGAAAAGATTTAGAAAGGTACAAACTCTGTGTTTCAAAGTCTTCAAGCTAGTTAGTGATAACCTAAGTTTGAACCCAGGTTTTCTGACTGCATATTCATTGAACCACTGTTATATTGTCTCCCTACATCAAGTTATTTAACCTCCCCAAACCCAGTAGCTTCATCTATAAAAAGATTGAACTATACAATGTTCAGTTGAAGGCAGAGAAGGCATGAACTTCAAGCAGTCTGTCTCTATTTCGCTTTCCCATTCTAGGAAAATGAAGTCTCTCCCTTTGGAGTAGAAAAGGCAGTATTGACAGTATTTCCCAAAACATCTGCCTGTGGGTAAGAGCACCCCTTTTGAAAAAAATGGATCACTGACAGTGTTTAGTATCAAATCTAGTTTTAATCTTCTATAACAAATGGTTTTACCCTCCTTCCCATACCCCCCAACTGTGTCCAGGGTTTTAGTGAGAGTAATGTCCTCTTCTCTTTCCCTGGAGTCTGAGGTATTGGCAATAGCAATTGTCCATTGTTGAGAGGACATGGGGCAAAGCAGAAGTCCCAGGCCATTAGTGCCTTGCAGCTGCAGGGACAGCCTCAGGTGGGGCTGGACTAGGATGGGCTCAAGACAAGGCCCAAGAATGGAAGAAGGGTACAGGAGGCTCTCTGCAGAAGTACCCTATTTGTCTAAAGGCAGGAAATAGGAGCTAACAGGCCAAGTACAAAAGTTATCTTTTAAATAGAGCATAGGATGGGGAGCAGAGACCTCATTAGCCACTGGTAACTTCCAGTACCATCTGGGCAAGGGAAAAGGTATAGAAACCGAAAGTCAAAGATTCAGTGCTAGCCGAGCAGTCCTTCCTTCCTCCTACAATGTGCAGGGGAAGGCCACAGGTGGGATGGTACTCCAGAGCCTTGCTTTTCACTCAGCCTTCTTGGCTACCCGGCCCATCTTGGTACGGATGTTTCGCAGGAGGAAGAAGGCAGCTGTGCTTGCTGCACAAATCACTTCAGCTACCCAGAAAGCTGTGCTCCAACTGTAATGCTTGGCAATGGTGCTGAAGGGCAGCCCAGCCAGAAAACCGCCCACTGCAAGGGAGCAGGGGAAGAGCTTGAGCCATTTTGAGGCTAGAGCCAGAGGTGCTTGCTCTAGCCTCTAGCTGGCCTATGTGCCAGGCACAAGTGGGAGAGAGGGAGACATTCTAGAACATATCACTTACCATTGGCCATAAGTCCCACAATGGCATGGGAGGTACCACACAAGTTGGGAGGGGCACTCTCATTGGCTATGACTCCAAACAAGGCAATGGGACCATAAGAGGAGAAACCAAACACAGCTCCCAGCACCAGGATCCAGAGCTGCAAGAGCAGTGTGAACAGCATTCAGAGTCAGAAAGCCTACCCTCTGCCTGCCCACCCCTGCCAGAGCAGAGAAGAATGCTTGGTCCCCAGGAAAAAACAATAGTAGTAAAAGAACAGTTAAGTGGCCTCCCTCACCCACCTCCCCACTACAACTGACAGCACAGGATTAGAGTGGTAGATTCCACACTGAGCCAACCCAGGGCCTAGATGGGCAGGGGAAGGAGGCACAGAAGTCATCTGAGTTAGTGCTGTTCTTGGAATTCACACAAGCTAGCCTGGCTAGGAGTGAGGCAGAGGGGCTAGGACAAAGGTGAGACAGACCAGGTGAAGAGACAGATATCTTTAAGGCACCTCACAGTCTGTAAAGCCAGTGAGCTCAGCGAGAGGGTGAAGAGCTGGAGTCCAAAAACCAACATCCTAGAGGAGCACAGGGCAGAGAAGAAAACCAGGCCCAGAGTGGAGGAGGAGAACCAGAAAGCAGAGGAAAGGAACTTCAGTACAATTAACTGAAAAGGGAAATCTCTGAGAGACAAGCCGGTCATGGTGGCTCAGGCCTGTAATCCTAACACTGGCAGGCTGTGGACAGATCACTTGAGCTCAGGAATTCAAGACCAGCCTGAGCAAGAGCAAGACCCTGTCTCTGAAAATAGCCAGGTGTGGTGGGCACCTGTAGTCCCAGCTCCTTGGGAGGCTATGGCCCAAAAGTTTGAGGTTGCTGTGAGCTATGATGTCACAGCACTCTACTGAGGGTGACAAAATGAGGCTCTATCTAAAAAAAAAAATCCCAGAGAGACAAAGGACTGGCCCAACCTGGAGCCAAGGAGAGGAAGACTGAGTCAGTGGCCCTTGTTTTTCTTTCCTTATACTCTGCTTGAGGGACAGGCCTTCCTTAATTACCTTCGGAGAGTCACTGGTCACTGTTACTCTGAAGAGGTACATGGATACCATCATGCCAGCCATCATGAACAGCAACAGGCCATGTCGAGGGTTCCCGTAGATGGACAGCCCTGCCTATGGATACAGTGCCAGCAATGTCAGGCCCTCAGAGCAGAGAACCCCCACTCCTGGACTCTGACACAGCAGGGCCTCTGCTGACAGGTCTTGGGCAACCCCACCACAGTTCTTGGCCCTGGGCACCTCTGGGAGGCCCTGGGAGCTGCCCATTCAGTTTGAGGGCAAACTCCACATCCCTTCCTCCACCCCAATTGGGGCAGGCTTAGGACACGTGCTAGGGAGCTGCATCTAGACTGTGCCCAACCCCAGTTTTCCTTTCTTAAGGCTATGGAGAAGGCTACAGCTATGCTGCAAGGAATTCTGGCTCTCCTTGACATTAGTAGAAACTTCCTAAGAGTTTTACCTACAAATCCCCTGGAAAATTAAAAGTAGCTTGGAACCACCATCTGCCAACCTGCCGATGCCCCAGGACTCCTATCTCTCCAATGCTTGTCCCAGCCATGCTGGAAGATTCAAAAGGGGCCTTCCCCTTCCTGTCCCTTCTGCCCACTCACCTTTGCCATGGCCCGGTCTGACAGGTAGCCAGCTGCAATGCTGCCTACAAGGCCCCCAACTTCCAGGGCACTCATGTAGGAGCTACCTACAAAGGGAAGAGGGAAGGGAAGGATGGACGGGTGTTACACTTTGGGATTGTTCTACAGTGGCTTAAACCCAGAGAGGTACAGGGTCCCCAAGGGTGACTGGCCATAGCTACCTGAGTACTGTCTGGCCTCAGGGAAGAATAAAGAGGTTAAAGGAAAGCAGTCTTTACCCCTAAAAGGATAAAGTCTGACTTTCTCATCCCCTGTACTGGTTCCTTTCTGCTCCTTATGCCCACCCCATCTCAACACTCATCTTACCCACAAGGGCTGACTGTCCTTTCTCCTGGATAAGGAAGAACTGGCCCCAGTCAGTACAGCAGGTCTTTACTCCAAACACTACAAGGTAGCCAGTGGAGAGCACCCACAGGTAGGGTGAAAGCAGCAGCTCCTGTAGGGTGCTCTCCTCCTTTGCAGAACCTGGAGATAGGAAGAGGCCAGGCCTCAGGCTCTGCCATTGCTGCCCTGCTCCCACCTGAGCCCCCACCATTCATTAACCAGCCACAGGGTCAGAGTCCATCAGCACAACCAGGATCTGCATGAAGGGTATCCCCTCACCCCACTGCTCTCTTATACTCCACCTCTCCTGCAAACCTCAATGAATGAAAGAGAAACTGAGGACCAAGATGGATGGAGGAAGGCACCCAAGCACTATGTAAGCTGAGGATGCTATCCAGGACAAGGGAGTCTGTGCTGTGTTGGGAGGTATAACATGGGTCACAGCACTTGGCCCTGCCACTTGTCTGGTACCTAACTGCCTTTCGGGATGGAGTTTTATATACTGCCCACCCTCCCTTCCCACTCCTTCCCCTGCATCCACTGGCCAGTACAGGACTAGGCATATAGCTAATTCTCAACAAAAATCTGCCCAACAAATGACAAATGAAGGTGCCCCAGTGGTTGGCTTGGGTGGGGGCTCACCCTTCTTGCCCTTGGAGGGGGTGGGGTCCAGATTACGGAGTCCAACATCAGCAGGTTCATTGTGGATGAGCAGGAGACAGAGGAAGGAGACAACCACACACAGTGCCCCAGACAGGGCCAGTGTGCTACGCCAGCTGTAGCTCTGGGCGAGGATGGTGGCCAGGATAGGGCCCAGCCCTCCAGCCAGGTTCATACTGGTTGACAGGATGGCCCACCAAGTGCCAAACTGAGATGGCTCAAACCACTGTGGGGTGAGGGGGGGACAAAGTAGGTGCCTAGCCTAGAGCCCATGTCATGCTGAGGGTGGGGATCAGGTGCAGCAGATCCAGAAGCTCATGTTACAGCGATGAGAGAGAAGACACATCTACTTGGCAGGGCAGTCCCCCAATCTGCCACCTGATCCCCACCTCTCAGGCTCCTAAAATATCTTGACAAGCAATTGGAGCTGACCGGGAACTCCTGAAGAACCTGCTGCGGGTTGGGGTGGCAGTGGTGCTAAGAAGTGGTGCTCCAGCTCGGCGCTTGTAGCTCAGTGGCTAGGGCACCAGCCACATACACCAGAGCTGGCAGGTTCGAATCCAGCCCGGGCCTGTCAAACAACAATGACAACTACAAAAAAAAAAAAAAAAAAAAAGCCGAGCTTTGTGGTGGGTGCCTGTAGTCCCAGTTACTTGGGAGGCTGAGGCAAGAGAATGGCTTAAACCCAAGAGTTTGAGGTTGCTATGAGCTGTGATGTAACAGCACTCTACCAAGGGCAACATAGTGAAACTCTGTCTCAAAAAAATAAAAAATAAAAAAAGAAATGGTGCTCCCCCATTCTCTTTAGGCATTCTCTAGTCTATGCCGATCCAAACAGGCTCTTTGAAAGTACTCACCTTTCGCAGGATCTTCCCACATGGGGGCCAGCCCAGCCCCTGGGCCAGTCCATTAAGGAACCAGAGAGCAGCAAAGACAGGCACTGTGGCACTCCAGGAAAAGACGATATTGACTAGGCCAACCATGAGCAGCCCAGAAGAGAAGAGCCAGCGAGCACTCATCTGGTCAGACAGCACCCCACTCACAAACTTGCTGATAGCATAGGCTGCGGACTGGCTGCTGGTGATGAGCCCTGCAGGGAAGGGAGCCAAGGAACAGAATACCTGGAGATTAGGGGCCAGGACAGAAGCACAGGAGGGGTAGAGGAGGCCTGGGGTCAGATGTGTGGGGGTGCCTAGCAAGGAGAGTCAGGTTCCTTCCCAGAAGAACAAGAGCCTGCACTGCAATCCTGATACTCATTCATAGGGCCTCACTATGCCTGCTACCTCTCCTGCCTCCCAGGCTGAGCCCTGACTTCTCAGATGCAACTGTCGGGACAGAAGGAAACAGAACATGGCAGCTCCCCTCTCTGGATTTGTGTATGCCTGACTTCCCACCTCACCCTAGATGCCAGTCCAAGACCTCTAACTGTTGTATTGCTCCACCTCTGAATATGGGGCAAAGGGCTCAGGATTGGAGCCAGGGACCTTGTCTCTCCTAAAGGATAGTATGCCAAGAGATATGAAGTCACTGTGCCACCTTCCCAGTTCCCAGTAGTCACAATGTCAGTAGCCAGCACTCACCCTGCAGCCTCAGTATGCACTCACATAGGTGAGACACCCATACGCAGAACCCACCCAAACACACTCAGATTAAACACACACACACAGATAAGCAGCCTTCCTTAACTTTCACCTGTACACACCCATGCACATGCACCTCAGAGCCTTTTCACCCTGCACATGCAGACTGGCTGGCCCCCAGCCTTTGCTGTGCACTTACGCCACACACAGTACACACCTGTGCACAACACATTGCCATAAACACCCAATGTGTCTTCCCGGTTTTGTGTTCCTTGACCCGCCACCCTTTCCTTCCAGAGCTCACCCAAATCATCCTTGTCCAGCGGGATCTCTTCCACCAACGATGGCATGACAAAGGAGAAAGTCTTGCGGTTGAAGTAGTACAGGCTGTAGCCCCCAAACATGGCTGAGAAGATCACAGCACGATAATAGCCATAGCCTTGGCCTGCCATTGTTGAAAACAGCAGGCCCTCGGAGCCAGAACACAGAGTCTCTAACCACAGCTCTTGCTTGCAGCACTCACAGTGTCCAGATCTGCTGAGTTAAGTTTTTCTCTGTTCCCTCCTCCACCCAGCCTCCCAGGCTCCCTTTATAGCCACCTTCTGGACAATCATTAAGCCTGGGGCGGCTCCTTGGGAACCCAGTGTCCTGAGGGAGACAAGAAAACAGATTACTGAGAACCAAACTGTGGGGAGTAGAGGGGGTCCTAGAGGGAGGCATGCCTGTGAGCTAGGCCAGCACCTTGTGTCCCCAGGATTTCTGCCTTTCTTTCCTCTTACATGTCCGCCCTTGTGAAAACTAGCTGTGATTAAAGCGTCAACCTAATTACTTTTGTCTGCGTGAGCCCAGGGGAGGCAGGGGTGGGATGAGTAGAACTGGAGCTGCCCTCTAGCCCTACTCAGTCACCAAATCTTCTCATTCATTCATTCAAGATTTGTTAAGTACACATAGTACCGCATGTGGTACTATGTTAGTTTCTGTGTACACACACACACACTCAAATCAGACACAGAACCCAACCACTCCACTTCCAAGCCTTCTGGAGCTGACCTCACTCCTTTAACTCCCAATGCTCAGCACACAATGGATGTAACTGTTTCCTATAGTGGCAGAATTGTAAGCAAGGGAGAACCTCCCCCCCCCTCGGGTCTCACTGTCACACAAAAAGCCCCACTAAGGGCTGAGGTCCCATTAGGATCACACAGAGCTGCCTCTAGGTCCCGTTTACCCTGCGATGTCACTCTGGGCTTCCATCTGGTTAGCAGGGGGCTGCAAGGTCTGGTGTCCAACCTGGGGGTGGTTAGCAAGGGCCGCACCCAGAGCGACTGAGTCTGTGGGCAGGAAGGTGCCCAGGCGGGCTTCGGACTGCAGCGCCCGAATCGTCCTGCTTCCCAGGGCCCGGGCAGTATGCCCCCGGCTTTTCTGCTCAATTGGGAAAGCAACTGGAGCAGAAGGCGTAGGCGCTAGTGGAGCGAGCGACCGCACATAGTCTCCCGCACGCCCCTTGCAGGGTAGGACTGGGCGGCGGGAGGGGGAGGAGAAGCGGCGGGCTTGGGCTCTTGGCACCTGCCCGGTCCGGGTGTCCTCAAGCTACCCAGGACACCCGACTCTGAGGCTGGGAACCACGGGGCCAGGGCTGCAAGAGCTAGAGATGCAAGAGACCACAGGAGTGGCGCAATATAAAGGAGGTGGCATGTGCTGGTCACTGCCCCTCGGTGGCCCGCAGACCCAGGAATTCCCCCCTGCAGCTTCAGGAAACGGTTCCAGGTTGTATCCGAAGTTGGGGTTCACGGACAACGGAGCCCCAAGACCTGAGACTTCCCCTCCAGCCCCGCCCTAGGTTAAGCCCCTCCCCCAAATACCTCCCTATACCTGAAGTGAACCAGGAGCCCGACTAGGACCCAGCGAGCGCTGCGCATGCGCGAGGGTGGGGGCGGGTCTCCGCCTGCGGTTTGGCGCGCGGGCTGCTGGTTTCCTCCCATCGCCGAGAATATAATCTTAAATCCCGCGGCTCGCCCCTGCTCCTTGGATGGGGACAGCGCCCTTTAGGGGCCGGACGTGGTATGTCTACTTCTTACCTGATTACATTCAACGGACTAATTTTTAGTGACTTCTATTACCAAGCACGCGCGAAATACTGACATCTTAATTGTTCCCAAGTTACAGTCGGGGAAAAGTCTTCTAAGAGAACACAGTATTTTCTGTAAGAGATTAATGCAAGTTTTCATTTTGCTTTTAATTTCATGAGAGTGTAGCTTTGGGGACTGCCGTTTGGGATGAAACAGCAGATTGTCAAAGTGCAGATGATTTTTTTCATGGCGCAAACACATCGTAAATGAGAACCTAAGAGTCCCCTTGGTACCAGGGAGAGCTGGGGCCAGTCATCCAAGATTTTATCTTCTTGTGGGAGAAGGGGGAAAACTGACATTTACTAAGGATGTTATGAGTCTAGATCACCCAAGCACCATGTAAGCTTAGGATGCTATCCAGGACAGCATGCTCCTGTCTGTGCTCCTGTCTGTGCTCCCCAGGGGAGTCTAGATTTTAGACTCTAGGCTGGTGCTTTACGGGTATTTGTTATCCAACCCCCATCAACTACTCTTTGTGGTGTAGAGGAAATAGCTACTAAATAATCTAATGGCTGAATTTCATCAGAGCCAGTTTAAAGACCGGGAAACTGAAGCTTATAAAAGGGCGGTCACTTGCCTGAGATGGCTCAGCTGTTACCTGGTGGGGCTAGAATTCAATTTGGAGCCCCTCCCCCCGGTAGCACCACATGCCACATCCCCATTCAGTTTTGGGGGTTAATTCATGTTCTTCCATGAACTGAGGTTTTGAAAATTCAAGGTATCTCCTTTTTCTAAGAATTTCGGTTTAGGGCGGCGCTTATGGCTCAAAGGGGTAGGGCACCAGCCCCATATGCTGGAGGTGGCGGGTTCAAACGCAGCCCCTGCCAAAAACTGCAAAAAAAAAAAAAAAATTGGGGTTTGGCCAGGCCCAGGGGTTCATGTCTGTTACCCTAGCACTCTGGGAGGCCCAGGTGGTGGATCGCCTGAGCTCACCAGTTCAAGACCAGCCTAAGCCAGACTGAGACCTCCATCTCTAAAAATAACCAGGAATTGTGGTGGGCACCTGTAGTTCCAGATACTCAGGAGGCTGAGGCTAAGAGTATCATTGAGCCCAAGAGTGGGAGGTTGCTGTGAGCTGTGACACCTGGGCACTCTACCAAGGGCAACAAAGCGAGACTGTCTCAAAAAAACAAAACAAGGGCGGTGCCTGTGGCTCAATGGGTAGGGCGCTGGCCCCATATACCAGAGGTGGCAGGTTCAAATCCAGTCCCGGCCAAAAACTGCCAAATATATATATATATAGCTGGGCGTTATGGCAGGTGCCTGTACTCCCAGCTACTCGGGAGGCTGAGGCAAGAGAATCGCCTAATCCCAGGAGTTGGAGATTGCTGTGAGCTATGACACTCTACTGAGGGCTAACAAAACAAAACAGGAAAGGAGGTGGTGTGGGAACTTTCCTCTTTGTGGAGTAAAGCCTTCAAGATCATCAAAGATCAGGGAGGCAGTCTGGCAGGAGGCATGTATCAGATGGGGACTACCCCACCAAAAAAAGAAATTAATGCAGTCCTGAGTATGCACAATTTGAAAATTTAAGTGTGGTCAGACTATAGGGAGGACAGAGATAAAACAAGATAGCCGGAGTGTTTAATGAACAGGACCGGAATAAACCTCAGATTCTAATCCTGGACCAACTACATTCTAACAGTGTGATTTTGAGTAATCTCTGATGAACTCTAATATCTTACCAACCTCAAAGTTCTCTGGTAGGACTCAACAGGTGATTTACATAAGAGCTCAGAAAATTTAGATAAGAACCCCAGGGGAAGGCTCAGCGCCTGTGGCTCAAGCCACTAAGGTGCCAGCCACATGCAACTGAGCTGGCGGGTTCGAATCCAGCCCAGGCCTGCCAAACAACAATGATGGCTGCAACCCCCCCAAAAAAATAGCCGGGCATTGTGGTGGGCGCCTGTAGTCCCCCCTACTTGGGAGGTGGAGGCAGAAGACTCGCTTGAGCCCAGGAGTTGGAGTTTGCTGTGAGCTGTGATGCCATAGCACTCTACCCAGGGTGACAGCTTGAGGCTCTGTCTCAGAAAAAAAAAAAAAAAAAGAACCCCAGGGGAGAATGGCTGGAGGAATTGTAAATGTTCCAAAATCGATAGCAAAGATATTTTACACTAGGGAAGGTGATCAGGGGAGGGAGGAGGTGAAGATGACATAAAATGCGACCACAATGGAGCTGAACTTTAATTAATTCAACAGGTATCTGCTGAGCTGGAGTCCAATGTGTACCAGACGCTGTGCTTTCAGCAAGGTGCATCGGAGAACCAGGAAACCGAGTTTCTTCAAAAGCAAATGGGGACAGAGTACCCACTTTACCTAATATGAAAGTAGGGAAGCTTGGCGCCTGTGGCCCAAGTAGCTAAAGTGCCAGCCACGTACTTCTGAGCTGGCCGGTTCAAATCCAGCCTGGGCCTGCCAAACAACAATAATGATTGAAACCAAAAAATAGCTGGATGTCGTGGTAGGCGCCTGTAGTCCCAGCTACTTGGGAGGTGGAGGCAGGACAATCACTTGAGCCCAGGAATTGGAGGTTGCCGTGAGCTGTGGTGCCCCAGCACTCTACTCAGGGCAACAGCTTGAGGTTCTGTCTCAAAAAAAAGAAGAAAGAAAGAAAAATAAAGTAGGGAACCATTAAGGTCTTCCCCTACTTTTATTTGTAAGGTTTAATATATAATAAAGTACAAGAAGTACATGAATTTTTTTTTCTTTGAGGCAGAGTCTCACTGTGTTGTCCCCATAGAGTGCTATAACTTTCTAGCTTGCAGCCACCTCAGACTCCTGGGCTCAGGCAATTCTCTTACCTCAGCCTCCCAAGTAGCTGGAATTATAGACGCCTGCCACAATGCTTGGCTATTTTTAGAGGCGGGGTTCTCCCTCTAGCTCAGGCTGGCCTCAAACTGGTGAGCTCAGGTGATCTGCCCACCTCAGCCTCCCAGACCACTGGGATTTCAGGTGTGAGCCACGATGCCTGGCCTATTATTATTTTTTTGAGACAGGGTGTAGTTCTGTCACTCAGGCTGGAATGCAGTGACACTGTACCCTTAAGTTCCTGGGCTTGAGCCATCTGTTTTTTTTTGAGACAGAGTCTCACTACGTCAGCCTCAGTGGAGTGCCATAGCGTCACAGCTCACAGCAACCTCAGACTCTTGGGCTGTGATGCCGCAGCACTCTACTGAGGGTGACAGAGTGAGATTCTATCTAAAAAAAATTATTATTATTATTTTTTTTTTTTTTTGCAGTTTTTGGCTGGGGCCAGTTTTTAATCCACCACCTCCAGTATATGGGGCCAGCACCCAACTCCTTGAGCCATAGGCACCGCCAAAAAAAATAAATTATTTTTACGGTGGTGCCTGTGGCTTAGTGAGTAGGGCACCAGCCCCATACCAAGGATGGCAGAGTGCTGGCATTACAGGCATGAGCCACCATGCCAGCCAATCTTCTTTTTCATTTTAATCCATCTAGCTAAAGATTTATTAATTTTATTGATCTTTCCAGGAAATTATCTTTTTGGGGGTGGGGGGACAGAGCCTCAAGCTGTCACCCTGGGTAGAGTGCTGTGGCATCACAGCTCACAGCAATCTCCAACTCCTGGGCTTAAGCAATTCTCCTGCCTCCACCTACCAAGTAGCTGGGACTACAGGCACGTGCCACAACTCCTGGCTTTTTTTTGTGTGTGTGTCTAGAGACTGAGTCTCACTTTATAGCCCTCAGTAGAGTGCGTGGCGTCACACAGCTCACAGCAACCTCCAGTTCCTGGGCTTAGGCGATTCTCTTGCCTCAGCCTCCTGAGTAGCTGGGACTACAGGCGCCTGCCACAACACCCAGCTATTTTTTTTGTTGGAGTACCAGGGTCAGGTTTGAACCCGCCATTGGTATATGGGGCCAGCGCCCTACTCACTGACACACAGGGGCTGCCCTCGCCTGGCTATTTTTTGGTTGTAGCCATCATTGTTGTTTGGCAGGCCCTGGCTGGATTCGAACCTACCAGCTCAGGTGTATGTGGCTGAAGCCTTAGCCACTTGAGCCACGGGCACCAAACCAGGAAACTATCTTTTAAGGTGCTTTTGTTTTTCTATTTCATTTATCTCCATTCTAATTCTAATTTGCTTCCTTCGGTTACATTTGGATTTAGTTTTCATTTCTTTTTGTAGTTCCTTAAAGTATATTTTATTGGTTTCTTTCTTTCTTTCTTTTTATTTTGAGACAATGTCTCACTCTCTTGCCCTGGGTAGAGTGCTATAGAGTCATAGCTCACAACAACCTCAAACTATTGGGTTCAAGCAATCCTCTTGCTTCAGCCTCCCAAGTAAGTGGGACTAAAGATCCTGCCACAATTCTCTGCTGACTTTTTTCTATTTTTAGTAGAGAGGGGGTCTAACTCTTGCTGAAGTGGATCTTGAACTCCTGACCTCAACTAATCCACCTGCCTTGGATTTCCAGAGTGCTGGGATTATAGGCATGAGCCACCATTTCTAGCTGATTTGTTTTTAAATGTAGGCATTTAGTGCTATAAATTGCCTTGTGAGTACTGCTTTCACTGAATCCCGTAAGTTTTCATGTAGTGTGTGATTAAAAGTCACTTTTTAAAACAGCAGATTTAGGCTCGTTGCCCTTAGCACAGTGGCTATGGCACCAGCCATGGGCACTGAGGCTGCCAGGTTCGAGCCAGGCCCCGGCCTGCTAAACAATGACAACTGCAACAAAAAAATAGCCAGGTGTTGTGGCAGGCACCTGTAGTCCCAGCTACTTGGGAGGCTGAGGCAAGAGAATTGCTTAAGCCCAAGAGTCTGAGGTTGCTGTGAGCTGTGACACTACAGCACTCTACTGAGGGTGACATAGACCCTGTCTCAAAAAAAAAAAAAAAAAAAAAAAAAGGGTGGCACCTGTAGCTCAATCGGCAAGGGCACTGGCCACATACACTTAGGGTGGTGGGTTTGAACCCGGCAACAATGACAACTGCAACGAAAAAAAAAAAAATAGCCGGGCATTGTGGTGGGCACCTGTAGTCCCAGCTACTTGGGTGTGTGAGGCAAGAGAATTGCTTAAGCCCAAGAGTTTGAGGTTGCTGTGAGCTGTGACACCACAGCATTCTACCAGGGCGACAACTTCAGACTCTGTCTCAAAAAAAAAAAAAAAGGCAGTTTTAGAGGCCAGGCACAATGGCTCACACTTGTAATCCTTAATCCTAGCACTTTGGGAGGCTGAAGTGGGGATTACTTGAGCTCAGGAATTTGAGACCAGCCTGAGCAAGAGCTAGACCCCATCTCTTCTAAACATAGAAAACCTACCCAGGAATCCTGATGGGCACCTGTAGTCCCAGCTACTTGGGAGACTGAGGCAAGAGGATCTCTTGAGCCCAACAGTTTGAGTTTGTTTTGTCCTATGATGATACCACAGTACTCTACCCAGGGTAACAGAGTGAGACTCGCTCTCAAAATTAAAAGAAAAAAAAAGAGAGGAAGCATGGTGGTGCACATGGCTCAGTGGGTAGGGCACCGGACACATACTACCCAAGCTGGTGGGTTGGAACCCAGTCTGGACAACAATGACAACTGCAGCAAAGAAACAGCCAGGTGCTGTGGTGGGTGCCTGTGGTCCCAGCTACTTGGGATGGTAAGACTAGAGAATTGCTTATTTAAAAAACAAAGTTTTAGGATCATAGCAAATTGGGTGGAAAGTACATAGTTCTCATAAACTCCCTACCTCCACACACCCACAGCTTTCCCCACTATCAGCATTCAGCACAGAGTGGGATATTTGTTACAATAGGTGAAGCTACATTGACACATCCCACAGGGGTAGGGAACTTGCTGGCCTCAAGGTCACATGTGGCCCTGCAGATTCCAGAGTGCAGCCCATTGGCTGAATCCAAATATCACAAAACAAATCTTTTTCTTTTTTTTTGAGACAGAGTCTCACTATGTTACCCTCTGTAGAATGTTATAGCATCACAGCTCATAGCAACCTCAAACTCTTGGGCTTCAGTGATTCTTTTTTTGCAGTTTTTGGCCGGGCCTGGGGCCGGGGCCGGGTTCGAACCAACCTCCTGTATATGGGGCTAGTGCCTTACTCCTTTGAGCCATAGGCACCGCTCTTAAGTGATTCTCTTGCCTCAGCCTCCCAGTAGCTGAGATTACAAATGTACTCCATAACACCCGGCTATTTTTTTGTTGCAGTTGGCCCTGGCTGGGTTTGAACCCGCCAGCCTCAGTGTATGTGGCTGGTGCCAAGCCAGAACAAATCCTTTTAATAGCTTTTGCATTAATAGCTGGGTGGGCGTTGTGGCAGGTACCTGTAGTGCCAGGTACTTGGGAGGCAGAGGTAACAGAATCCCTTAAGCCCAAGAGTTTGAGGTTGCTGTGAGCTGTGACACTACAGCACTCTATAGAGGATAACATAGTGAGACTGTCTTCATAAAAAGAAAATAAAAATTGCTTTCAATCAAAAGGCCACACTCAAGGATCCAGAGGGCCACATATGGCCCCAGGGCTGCAGGTTCCACACCCCTGCGTGGTGGCAGGGTTCAGTCTTGGTGTTGTACATTCTGAGTTTTGACAAATGTATAATAAAATATGTACCCACTATTATGGTATCATACAGAACTCTGGATGATAATGAATTATTAGTTCATTGATTGTAACAAATGTACCACTCTAAGGGAGGCTGAGTATGTGGGGGCAGGAGCCAGATGAGAACTTTTTGTACTTCCTGCTTGATTCTGTGAAGTCTAAAACCACTCTAAAAACTTACTTCCACGTTCAAAAAAATTTTGAGACAGATTCTCACTCTGCTGCCCAGGCTAGAGTGCCGTGGGCTGAGGCCTAAACTCTTGGTCTCAAGCAATCCTCCTGCTTCAGCCTCTTGGGTAGCTGGGACTACAGGTGCCTATCATGATGCCCAGTTAATTTAGAAGTCTCTACTAAAAAAAAAAAAAAAAAAAAAGAGAGAGAGAAATATTAGCCAGGCATTGTGGCTTGGCATTTGAGGTTGCTGTGAGCTGAGGCCATGGCACTCTAGCTGAGGTGACAGAGTGAGACTGTCTTCGAAAAGTTACCTGAAAACACCTGACATGTAGGGCTCCAAATAATGTTAAGAGAAACATAAAACCAGATATCGTTTCCATGAAAAAAAATTACATTTACAAATCTCAACTAAATATTAAGTCTTATGGCTGACATAGTATGGGTAATTATATTATTCAAACTTCTGTCTTCCAAATGTTTTTTTCAATTACTATTTACCAAATTACTAAATACTGTTTTCTGAACATTACTTCGGTTCAGAGATAAACACATTATGTTTTTTTAGAGACAGTCTCACTTTGTTGCCCTTGGTTGAGTGCTGTGGCATCACAGCTCACAGCAACCTCCAGCTCTTGGGCTTAGGCGATTCTCTTGCCTCAGCCTCCCAAGTAGCTGGGACTACAGGCGTCACCACAATGCCAGGTATTTTGTTGTTACAATTTGGCTGGGGCCAGGTTCGAACCCACTACCCTCGTATATGGGGCTGGTGCCCTACTCACTGAGTCAGAGGAGCCACCTGAGATTAAAAAAAAAAAAAAAAAAAAAAAAAAATCATAGTACATGTCCAGGTGTGGTGGCTCATGCCTGTAATCCCAGCACTTTGGTAGGCTGAGGTGGGAGGATTGGTGCTTGAGGCCAGGAGTTTCAGACCAGCCTCCATGCCATAGTGAAACTTAATCTCTAAAATTAAAAAAAAATAAAAAAATAAAAAAAATCACAGCACACAAACTGTAGAAAAGAATATTTTATTGAAACAGTTTCTCAATTAACAATGGAGCAAAGTATAATTTGACTCAAACCTGTCCAACCAGCTTCAACTGCTAAAGAAAGAACTCAAAAACATACAAGGGAAGAAAAGGAGTAGGACCCTTAAGTCCCATCTCTGCCAATGTGGCAAAAAAAAAAAAAAAAAGGAGGGAAAAAACAAAATGACTGACACAACTAAGTTAGGTTTGCTCTCTTCCCGAAGCTGGGGTAGCTCCTGCTACAGACAGAATACTGGAGGACGGGCATCCTAGACCTCAGCATGGTGAGGAGGGTCCCTCCAAACATAGCAGAGCAATGGAAGGCCAGTCCTGACCTTCCTTCACCCACACAGCTTGCCTCAAAGAGGTGGCAATTCTACATTCACACCATGTGGTCTTCCCCCAGGGTCTGGGGATAGGGGCTCACAGTAGAAAGCACATTTTGGTCAGCCCGGGGTTGAGGGGGGGTGAGAAAGGATCTGTCTGGAAGGGCAGGACAGCAGGAGAGAGAAGGGAGCAGGTAGTTACGAGTACCTGGGCTGCCAGGCTGCTGGGAAGATACAGATTCAGATACAGATGCTGCAGGTTGCTGGCATCCCACACCAACCATTCCCCATGCCCCCGACAGCCCGCACAAGGGAGAGCCAGGGCTTTCACGCATGGCGCTCAAAGGCGGGCAGTAGATTCCCTTCTTCTCTTTGTCCCAACCTATTCTGGCCACGAGGGTCATCCACACAGGCGGGAACACATTTAGACTTACTTCAGTTAGTCCAGATGAAAAGCTTTGGGCAAGAGGCAGAGAACTGTTCAACTTACACCAGGAGGTCAAGGAAACCCATGGGAAAAGCAGCCAGATGGGGGTGGGTGTACTCAGGGAAAGAGAAGACCAGGGAGGGAGAAAAGAGCATAGATAGGCACTCAGAAACCAAACTAGTAACCAAGGCCCCGCAGACACTGGCACGAATGGGATGTTGCTCTAGTGGTGGAAGAGGAAAGGAGGGAAGAAGAATGACCAGAGAAGACTGGGAACTTCTTCAACATCCTTCCCACCACCAGGTCTCAGTAAACCACTAACAGCCATTCTTTCATCTACCCACAGGCAAAGAATTAAGACATAATAGTGATTTTTCCCAAATTTAGGGCCTAGATGGGTAGGGAACCAGGGGGCAGGACTGGGGAAGAGAACAATTTCAGTTTTTAAACCACAGAACTACTGCAGAAGGAACCAGTTAGCTGTCTCTTCCTTCCCCTTCCCCACACCTCCAATCACAGGTGAGAGAAAAGGAACTTGAGCTCCCCTCACCAGGGCAGGACCAACCCCTTCCCCCACACTTGATGTTTAATAAATAGAGGTGGTGGGAGAAGGGGGTGGAGATAAATGGGGAAATAGGAGGTAGGGGTTATAGTTCATCATTCTTCAAAGGCCTCTTCTGTCCTGTGGGTCCTGTTGGCTGTTCCTTCTGTTCAGATTCTCCTGGAAGGTGGGGAGAGCAAAGGAATTAAGAGCAGGTGAAACACAGGTTAACTGGCTTCAGTTCTTTGCAGAAATTCTCCTCCGCCCCCAGGCTTCCCAGCATTATTCCTCCAGCCCCATCCTCACCTTCTGCAGGACCTCCTAACTCCAGAGGCTCCCTGTCTGCTGGTTCAGACTCTGCTTTGGGGAAGGAATAGGTTAGTCTTTGCAGAAGGGAGGGTTTGGCCAACTTTTTCTATTAAGAGCCATGTAGTAAATATTTTATAATGGTAGTTAATATTTTATAATGTATATATATGCCCATTCTCAGCTCATGGGCTGTCCAGAAACAGGCTGTGCCTGACATTTTGCCTACCGTGGGCTAATACAATACACATGTTCCCGAGCAGTTTGCCCAACTCACGAGTCTCTGCTTTCTCAGGTTCTGAAAGGGGCTTTGCATCTTCAGCCTGGCCTGGAAGGAAACCAGGAGTAAGAGGTAGCACAGGAGGGAAAGGAGGCCTTTTCCCTGCCCAGGACGGCCTGTAACTAGGCACTCGGCCCTTACCTGCAGGAGGGATGACCTTCTCCCCCTGGTCACTGGCATTGACGGGAGGCTCTGGCCTAGTCCCATTCTTGTCCTTGGGCCTTGGTCGGGGCTTAGCAAACTTGGCCTTATTGAGCAGATATTGCACCTCGCGGTCAAGGGCCATCATCTTGGCTTCTATGTCTTTTGAGAGCAACACGGGCTTCTCTGTGGCGGGAAGCTTGGCCTGCTCAGCCACAGTTGCATTCTTCCAGGCCTGTGGATGAGACCAGGACAGGCTCGGAGCTAGCCGTGAAGAGAAGAGAGCAGATGTCTCTGGCCCAGAGGGAATCGCATCCCCAACCAGCTTCAGGCTCTTCCCTCAGACTGCAAATCTCTCCACCACTACTGGCCTCAGCCCCAGGGGGTGGGCAGAATTCTTAGATGGCATTCAAGGCTCTCCAAACTGCACGTTTCCAGCCTACATCCTACCGCTCCAGAGTAACCACAGCTGAACAAACCTTTGAAGATTATTCCTTTCTTGCTTCTCAACTTCTGAGCTGTGGCTCTTAAGAAGTCGCTAACACATTCTAGAAGTTTTGGCTTCACATGACGAATCAGTCTAACCTAACCAAACCCTGGCCCATCTTCTGAGCCCAGCTCAAATCCCAGCGCCTCAAAGCAGCCTTCTCTTTCCACACAAGGAGGGACTCTGTTGCTTCTCCAGTCCAGTGACTCTTATGGCTATGGGCCTCGTTTGGGACAAATCAAGTGTGGGCTGAAATGCAAACATCTTCTGCCTTTCCAACTAGGTGCCAAGCTAGACACAGCCCTTTGACCCTCCCACATGGCCTAGGATGGCACAGGGCACCAGCTACATATCCAGGCAAGTATCTACACAGTGATTACCCAGGTCTCATTGATGACTTTCTCCAGAGTTGTCATCTCTACCTCAGTGAAGATCTGGTCCATCTCTGGGATGAGTCGGGCCCCCCTAGAACCCAGAAGACAATCAGCCCTAGAAGAAGGGATCTGGGGTGAAGGGAATAGGAAGCTGACAGGAATGGGCGTCAGTGGCCTTCACAGGACTGAATAAAGAAGGTCACAGGCGCCACTCACTTGAGGAACATGCTGGAATGGTTGAGGAGATTATCAAGGGCAGACAGCCGTTCAGGCCACTTCTTGCGCTCTTCCACCCGAAAAAATAGCCCTTGGCATAGCTTCCTTAGCTCAGCCAGCTTCTCCTTCAACATCTGGTAGATATGGGTGGGATGGGAGAGAGGGGTTGAAGGGATGACAGAGCCTATGAGCTTGTGTCCCAGCTCTCCTTGCTCTTTTACCCTGGGAGAGCTCTCATCCCACCCACCATGTCCCAGGAGGCCCCTCACCGCTGTGGTGGACCCAAAACCCTCATCCTCCAGCCAGGCGGACGCAGCACTGAGTTTCCCAGAGATCTCCTCACGCTGCCCTTCGGTGGACACTTCCTGGTACTCAGGCTGGTATAGCTTGTCCTAGGGAGGGACACATGAACAAATGCATGCATGCAGCAAGACCAAGGGCAAGGCTTGCAGAGCCAGATGCCCCAAAACACAAGCCCCAGGGGGTGAGGGTGCTGCCTGCCAGCCTACTGACCTGGGTCTCAAAGATGAACGCTTCCAAGCTGTTGGCAGCTTTCTCCCGTTCCTGCTTCTCCAGGTCTCGGAGTGTCAAATCCTGAAGCCTGTGGGACAAGGAGGAGCAGGGAAGAGGAAGGGCAGGTTAGAACTCTGACCCCAAGTCAGATGGCTCACTCCCTCCCAAGAGAGTCATCCCAACCCTGCCTAGCACACCCATGTGTGCGGAAAAGCTGGGGGGGGTCCTTACTTCTGCACCGAATAAGCCAGCTCATCCTTTGGCAAGTCAGGCAGGTCCAAAACAACCAGCTCCACTCCGATCTCCTCTACCATTCTCTGCTTCCTGGCAGGCTTCTGCTTCTTTTCTTCCTCTGGGGCTGGAGGGATGCCCTCAGGCCCTGCCTCCCCCTTCTCACTTGGCTTCTGGGTGGGAAGAGTCAGTAATGTCAGGACAAGCCTCAGATCTTCTACATTCTCCATTGCACAAGAAGCAAAATAGGCTTTCTGGGCTGGATGCAGTGGCTCATGCCTGTAATCCTAGTACTCTGGGAGGCTGAGGAAGGCGGACTGCTTGAGGTCCTAAGTTCCAGAGCCTGGAGCTAGAGGAGACCCTGCCTCTAAAAATAGCCAGGTGTTGTGGGTGTCTGTAATCCCAGCTACTCCAGAGGCAGAGACAAGAGAATCGCTTGAGCCCAAGAATCTGAGGTTGCTGTGAGCTATGATGCCATAGCACTCTACCAGGGTCCACAAAGTGAGACTCTGTCTCAAAAAAAAAAAAACAAAAACAAAAAACCCCCCCAAAATCCAAAAATAGGTAGGCCTCCACTCCCTTAGTCTCTGGGTCTATACCAGCCTTACACTACCTCCAGCTCACCTGGGCCTCTGCCTTGAATGCATTTTCTTCTTCTGAAACCTTTTCTCCCTCAGGGGCTGTGTCCCCCTTAGGCTCAGGGGGTGGAGGCTGAGAGGTGTCCTCCATTGGGGCCTCGCCTTCCTCCTTGAGCTCCACTTGCTCCCCAGGCTCATCCTTGCTCCCCTCTGCAGGGCTCTCCTCCTCCTGCAAAGTAATCACAGGCACCCTGCACACAGCAATCACGAGCAGAGCCCATGGGTCAGGCCTGGCCTCAGCAACATCCAATCCCTAAGACTCTTGCTTTGAATTTGAAAGTTCACCTCTCAGGACACAATTTGGGGGCAGATAGGTGACAACTGTATGGAAGCGATCAGTGGGCTATTTGGAATATAATGGTTTAGCTGGACAAAGGGAGAGCACATGGAGCTGGAGGGGAATGGGCCTTGGGAATTCTGGTATAGGGAACTGTTCAGAGCCCAGTATCTGAGGAGTATACGGTTAACGTCATCATGGAACAAGAGGTGGGGAGGCCCACCACCACTGCCCACCCCAGGTGCCACTGTCTGCCACCACACTCCCTCCTCCATGCTCCCTGGCTCTGTCCTGAGCTCACCTGGACCGTATCAGTACCGTTCTCTTTGGCATCTGGTGAGGTACCACCTCCAAATAGGCTGGAAATGGTGTTGCCAAGTTCTAGGGGGAAAGAAAATCCAAACACTCAAAAGCGGACCACAGCAGTGACTCTACTTCACACGATGCCCTGTCCACCTGCCCAAACTGCACACAAGTGTATTCTCTCTCACACACGAATGCACATTCTTCTTACTGGTCAGGGTAGATTCTTCTTCTGGGTTGTCTTCCACCAGTGTCTCAAATACAGACTCCACCTGAAAACAGGTTCAAATTATTATTACTATCGTTATTATTTTTTTTTTTGAGATAGAGTCTCACTTTGTTACCCTTGATAATAGTGCCACAGCATCCTACCTCACAACAACCTCAAACTCCTGGGTTTAAGTGATTCTCTTGCCTCAGCCTCCCAAGTAGCTGGGACTACAGGCGCCTGCCACAATGCCTGGCTGTTTTTAAAGACGGGGGTCTCAGTCTGGCACAGGCTGCTCTCGAATCTGTGAGCCCAGGCAATCTACCTGCCTCGGCCTCCCAAGTGCTGGGATTATAGGTGTGAGCCACCATGCCTGGCCTCAAAACAGGTTCAAATTAAAGAAACACACACACGAGGCCATCTTTTCTCCACAAACACCCTTACTGAAGTGGGTGTGTACCCCATGACTTGCAGCTGTGCAGGCCTGGCTTCATCTGACTCATGTAAAGACTCAGGGACTCACCTACCACTTTGACTATGAGCCCTCTGAGGACAGAATCATAGCTTCCTCTTTCCCCCTCAGAACTCCTCACTTCTCCACCCATTAACAGTATTAATTGTCATTTCCCCTACTATGTTCTAAAGATACTGCTCTTCAAAAATGAGTTCCTCAATCATCCCACAGTTCTTGCTAAGAAATTTACAATGTCCATAAGCACTAATAGTCTATTAGGTAGCCCACACCATGTGATTACTTAGCTGTGTTTAGAACCAAGATTTGTCTGATTCTCAAACTCTGATGTTTTTTTTTTTTTTGAGACAGAGTCTCACTTTGTTGCCATCAGTGGAGTGCCATGCTGCCATAGCTCACAGAAATCTCAAACTCTTGGACTCATGTAATCCTCTTGCCTTAGCCCCCAAGTATCTGGGACTACTGGCACCCTCTACAAGACCCAACTACTTTTAGAAACAGGGTCTCTGGCTCAGCGCCTGTGGCTCAAGCAGCTAAGACACCAGCCACATATACCTGAGCTGGCAGGTTTGAATCCAGCCCAGGCCCGCCAGACAACAATGATGGCTGCAACCAAAAAATAGCCAGGCGTTGTGGCAGGCGCCTGTAGTCCCAGAGACTTGGAGGTGGAGGCAGAAGAATCACTTGAGCCCAAGAGCTGGAGGTTGCTGTAAGCTGTGATGCTACAGCACTCTACCCAGGGCAACAGCTTGAGACTCTGTCTCAAAAAAAAAAAAAAAAAGAAACGGGGTCTCATGGTTGCTCAGGGTGCTCTTGAACTCTGCAGCTCAAGTGATCCACCAACCTTGGCCTCCAAGAATGGTAGGATTACAGGCGTGAACCTTCGCACCTGGCCTGGTGATCTTGTCTTAATATCACATGGAACTTGTTTTGGAAAAGACTGGCAGGACCGGCTTGGCACCTGTAGCTCAAGCAGCTAAGGCGCCAGCCACATATACCAGAGCTGGCAGGTCAAATCCAGCCTGGGCCTGCCAAACAACAATGACAACTATAACCAAAAAATAGCCAGGCATTGCGGCAGGTGTCTGTAGTCCCAGCTACTTGGGAGACTGAGGCAAGAGAATCGCTTAAGCCCAAGAATTGGAGGTTGCTGTGAGCTGTGACGCCACGGCACTCCACCCAGGGCGACAGCTTGAGGCTCTGTCTCAAAAAAAAAAAAAAAAAAGACTGGCAGAGCAGCCTGGGCCTTTGGCTGCACCCAGGGTCTCCTTTTGCTCTCACCCTGTCTAGACTAAGCACACCACTCTCATCCAGGTTGAAGTGAGCCTTGATGCCCTTGGACTCATAGTCGGGATACTTCTTGAAGCTCTCAGCCACACCTTTTAGCTTCACTGTGGTCAGATTTTGGGAGCCAAATACCCTGGTTGGGGAGGAAAGAGGAGTTCAAGGAGACCCACCTCCAATTCTAGACTACACAGACTCCTAGCACAAGATGTCAGAGCCCTCCTCCAGGACATACTCAGGAGGATAGACACATTCTCCAGAAAAGCTGCTTACAACCTAACCCTAACCCCACTGCCTGCTTCCCCTGTTGTAGCCCTTTGACCCCCACCTCCTCCCTCACCCTCAATCCTCAAGTCATCTGCAGCCATACTACCTCCTCCCTGGAGCTCCCACCCTATCTCCCTTGCCCCTCACCGAAGCTCTTCTGGCCCCAGGAAGCCCAGGTCACCATAGTTGATGTGGAAGTTGAAATCATGGCTATAGCGGTTAAAGGTTATGACTTTGCGTTGAGGGTAGGGTCCCATCCGGGAGAAGAGGACACGTTTATTGTGCTTCAGGCTACGAACCCCAGGCTCTTCGTCTACTTCCCTGGTGAACTCCACCTACACAGCAGGCAGAGAGAAGGCAAACAGGTTCTCAGGTGGTGGACGGGCAAAGTGGGGGGAATCCTCTAGCAAAAAGATCAAGGGCAGCAGGAGGAAAGATCCTAGTTGGAGAGGCAAAGGGAGCCTGTTACCTGATCAGTCAGGCTTACTCACCAGGATGGGGTAGACCACTGCATCTCGGACTACAAATGGCTTCACCTTGAAGGCTTTGCTCAGTGCAGCTGCCTGGTACACAGCTCCCATGGCGGCCGCTTCATCGGCATTGATGTTCTTCCCTAGCTCCTCTCTAGGAAAGTTCTAAGCTTCAGCACTGTCAACCCTAGAGCACTCAGCCTGGACTCCCCCCCTCAGCCCTGTAGCCCCATCCCAGGCAGAACTAGGTCCAATGCCCCTGCTCCCACACTCACTTGCCCACGGCCTTCAGCAGCACCTCCTGAACTTTGGGGACTCGAGTGGCCCCACCCACCAGGATCACCTGCTCGATCTCATCCTGCCAGGAGGGGAAGAATGAGGGCTGGGACGGCATGAAGTTAACCTCCTCCTCAGGACTGACTCTTCCCTTGATGTCCCATGTGTCTCCTTCCCACTTCCCACCTGTCCCCTGCCCCCTCACCAAATTCATCCCGGCACTCTGCAGAGCCTGCTGTACAGGTCTAGGCACCCGCTCGAATAAGTCTGCACACAACTCCTCGAATTCCACTCGAGTCACTTTTGCCTTGAAGTCCACATCGTCCATCAGGCCCTCGATCTGCAGAAGGATGAGGAGTGTCAGGGAGTTCTTGCCCAGGTCCTGCTCTCTGGGTGGGCAGGACAGAAACCAAAGGAATAGGACTTTGAAAGGACGGCAGAGGGATAAGAATGGGACAGGCCATGCCAGGCACAAGCAGCCAGGATCCTCCACCCTCTAGGTGAGATAAGATTGCCCTCAAAAAAGACACATGTAAGTAGGCACCTGTGCCATGTGGTCAGCATTGGCACTCAGGACCGTTTTGAGCCGATTAGCCTCACGTAGCAGCTTGGCCATGGCACGTGGGTTCTCTCGCACATCCTTTGTTCTCTGGCCCTTTCGCTGCTCGTTAAATAGTCCAGCCAGGTGCTCACGCAGTCGGAGCTCCATCTCCAGGCCCCCAAGGGTACGGTCAAACCTGTTCAGAAAAGGAAGAAGAAAAATGTGTGAGGAACACACAGGTTCCCAACATCTGCACAGGAGTCTAACTCTATCCCCTATTGCACTGTCACCATTTGGGGGATCTTGTTTACCCTAATGCCCTAAGTGTGGACATACCCTATATCCTCAACTCACCACAGCACAGCTGACACCTCACAGTGATAGTTATACACCCAATCATTCAACAGTATTTTTTTTTTTTCATTCAACAGTGTTTACTGAGCATCAATCATGTGCTTATCTTTGGGGACATAAATGTGGCAGGAAGAATGGGGTAGAGATAGAGTCCCTGCTACCAAAAATGTGAACTTATAGCCATCCGTGTAATAAAGGTGAGGCTGACAGTATCAGCAGAATATGTGCCTGGGAGACATGAGCTATTGTGGACATCCAGGGAAGCCTCCCTGAAAAAGTGATACTTGAATTGAAACTTGAAGGATGAGCTGGAATGAACTAGGTGGACACAAAAAAATGTTCTAGATAGTTGGAATATTTGTAAAGACTCTGAAATGGGAGAGAGTATAGCAAGTTCCAAAGGAGGCCAAGTTATCACTTGGCAGAGGCTCAAAGCAAGAGGGCTCAGGCTTAGAGGCAGGAGTTAGGGCCGAGATAGCACACAGAGTTTTAAAGTGACTGAAGGGGCCAAGCATGGTGGCTCATGCCTGTAATCCTAGCACTCTGAGAGGCTGAGGTGGGTGGATTGTTGCTTGAGCTCAATCACAAGTGGGAGACCAGCCTGAACAAAACTAAGACACCCCTCCCCCTCCCCACTAAAAATAGGAAAAAAAGTCTCAGCGCTCATAGCACAGTTGTTACAGTGCCAGCCACATATATGGAGGCTGGCAGGTTCAAGCCTGGCCCCAGCCAGCTAAGCAACAATGACAACTGCAACAGAAAAATAGCTGGGCATTGGCGGTGGCAGCTGTGGCTCAGTGAGTGGGGAACCGGCCCCATATACCAAGGGTGGTGGGTTTGAACCCGGCCCCAGCCAAACTGCGACAACAACAAAAAATAGCCGAATGAAACCAATTTATGGCTTTCACATGAAAGCTATAACCCAGTTATAACCCAAGAATAGGGGGAAGGGGGAAAGGGAGGGGAGGGAAGGGGGAAAGGGAGGGGAGGGAGACGGAGGGAGGGTGGGTGATCTTACAAGGGTATATGTGAAACTTAGTAAATGTAGAATGTAAATGTCTTAACACAAATGTCTTAACACAATAACAGAAAATGCCAGGAGGGCTATGTTAACCAGTGTGATGAAAATGTGTCAAACGGTCTATAAAACCAGTGTATGGTGCCCCATGATCGCATTAATGTACACA
>CAUYPK010105867.1:0-52547 GCA_963574355.1 Loris lydekkerianus
CAAGACATTACTCAGAAATAAAAACAAAGCAGGAGGAATCATGCTACCAGACCTCAGACTATACTATAAATCAATAGTGATCAAAACAGCATGGTACTGGCACAAAAACAGAGAGGTAGATGTATGGAACAGAATAGAGAACCAAGAGATGAACCCAGTTATTTGATCTTTGATGAGCCAATTAAAAACATTCAGTGGGGAAAAGATTCCCTATTTAACAAATGGTGCTGGGTGAACTAGCTGGCGACCTGTAAAAGACTGAAACTGGACCCAACCTTTCACTATTAACTAAGATAAGACTCTCACTGGATTAAAGATTTAAACTTAAGACATGAAACTGTAAAAATACTAGAAGAAAGTGCAAGGAAAACTCTTGAAGAAATCAGCTTGGGTGAATATTTTATGAGGAGGACCCCTGGGCAATTGAAGCTGCATAAAAAATACACTACTGGGACCTGATCAAACTAAAAAGCTTTTGCACAGCCAAGAACACAGTAAATAAAGCAAGCAGACAGCCCTCAGATTTGGAGAAGATATTTGAAGGTTATGTCTCCGACAGAGGTTTAATAACCAGAATCCACAGGGAACTCAAACATGTAATCAAGAAAAGAACAAGTGAAGAGAAACTTCTCTGAAGAAGACAGGCGCATAGCCTACAGACATATGAAAAAATGCTAATCATCCTTAATCATCAGAGAAATGCAAATCAGAACTACTTTCAGATACCATCTAACTCCAGTAAGATTAGCCCATATCACAAAATCCCAAGACCAGAGCTGTTGGCATGGATGTAGAGAAAAGGGAACACTTCTACACTGCTGGTGGGAATGCAAATTAATTCATTCCTTTTGGAAAGATGTTTAGAACACTTAGAGATCTAAAAATAGACCTGCCATTCAATCCTATAATTCCTCTACTAAGTATATACCCAGAAGACCAAAAATCACATTATAACAAAAATATTTGTACCAGAATATTTATTGCAGCCCAATTCATAATTGCTAAGTCATGGAAAAAGCCCAAGTGCTCATCAATCCACAAACGGATCAATAAATTGTGGTATATGTACACCATGGAATATTATGCAGCCTTAAATCAAGATGGAGACTTCACCTCTTTCATGTTTACATGGATGGAGCTGGAACATATCCTTCTTAGCAAAGTATGTCAAGAATGGAAGAAAAAGTATCCAATGTACTCAGCCCTAGTATGAAATTAATTTATGACTTTCATATGAAAGCTATAACCCAATTATGATCTAAGAATATGGGGAAAGGGGAAAGGGAGGGGAGGGGATTGGGGAGGATGGGTGGAGGGAGGGTAATTGGTGGGACCACACCTATGGTGCATCTTACAAGGGTAAATGTGAAACCTACTAAATGTAGAATATAAATGTCTTAACATAATAACTAAGAAAATGCCAGGAAGGCTATGTTAACCAGTGTGATGAAAGTATGTCAAATGGTATATAAAACCAGTGTATAGTGCCCCATGATTGCATTAATGTACACAGCTATGATTTAATAATAAATAAATATTTTTTAAAAAGAAAAAAAAAAGAAATGCAGTGTGGTTGGCTGTGAAGATGGAGGAAAAGGTTGGTGAGCCAAAGACTCTTGACAGCCTCTAGATTAAGGCAAAGGAACATATTCCCCTAGACCCTCCAGAGAGGAGCACAGGTCCAAGGAGACTCATGTCATACTTCTAACCAACAGAATTATAAGATGATATATTTGTGTATTTTTATGCCACTAAGTATGTGGTGATTTTTTACGGCAGCAACCAGAGAGTAATACCAGGACACCATTAATAAAAATGTTGAAGACAGTCCTCATGACCCCCCAGTCTCCATCTGTCTCGCCCAGACCTTCCTGCTCTCCTTTCCCCAACCTTTACCCTAATCAATTTTCAACACAGATGAAGAGGCCCTTGACCATGTCATGACCTGCTTAAAATACTTTACAGACTCCCTCTCATTTTCAGAAAAATGTTTAGACTTCTCAGATCTGTCTGCTGTTGACCTCACCAACTTTATTTCTGGACACAAATGTCCCTTGATTACTCAAGGTCAGAGATTTCCAAACTCTCTGGGTTAATAGCATCTTTAGTTTTATAATAAAATTTTTATAATATTCTTAGGTGCAAAGAAATGGCTAACAGTTCCCTTTATTACATCGTTAGGTCCAAACAACTTAATGAGTATTTATTTCCTAACATCTTAGTAGCCAGTGAAGCTATAATTAACTTCACATACACTGAGGGGAAAAAAAGTTTAAATTTTTCTTAAATAACCACGATTATCAATTAGTGAGATTATGTACCTAGTGGGCAGTGAACAACTGATTTCTCAGACCCTGGACTGAGATTTGACACTGTCACCCTCATTTCCCGCCCCACTTTGATTTTCTCATGGCACTTTGTTTTGTCACATCAATGTCCCAAAGCTCACCTTCACAAAGATATAATATCATCAGAGGAATGTATGATTATAAACTATCTTGAGACAGCAGCCTGTGTGATAGCACAGATGTAGAGCATCATTGTATTTTCCACACAAACTTTAATCATCCCGTGCTGGTAGTGTCCCTGTGAGCTTGTGACAGTACCCCGAGGTTCCTTGGTGCACAGTTTGGGGTTAACTACTGTAGGTTCCAAGCACACTTACGAAGGGGTTTCCTTTGCTCTTACCTGCTATGAGCCTTTCCAAATTTCAGGCCTCTTTGTGAAGGGAGCACGTACAGCATTCACTTTTCCCATCTCCCTTTCACTATTTCCTTTTAGCTCCTTCTTAGGGGTCAGTTTAAATTTTATTTCTTTTCCCCTGGGAATCCTTTCTTGCTCTTCTGAAGTTGTGAGCCCTCCCCTGTGCTCCCTGTCAGAGAACTTATTATACTACATAGTGATTGTCTCTTCCCTCACCTACTTCACTCACCTGCCACAAGCTCCTTAAAAACTGGGGCCCTCTGGATCACCTGTGACCCCACTATCCCACCCAGTGTGCCAGCACTCTAAAGAGCTCAGCAGAAGTCTGTCTCCGAAGGCAAGATTCTATGGTTGGTTCACAGGGCAAAAAAGAGGAGGCTTTTACGCCTTTGATATGTGAAATCCAGATGTCTCAGGTTGGGTTTCTCCAAGAGTAAACCCTGAGGTAGGGATGTAGTTTATTTCAGAGATGATGCTAAGTATAGAGAGATAAGACAGAAAAGGGAAAGAAGCTAATAAAAGGTACATTATTATACCCATTATTTTCTGGTGAGGGCATCTCAGAACCCCAGGGATGCTCTGGAGACAAGATAGAATATGACACAGCGTCATCCCAACAGAGGGTAAGCCAGCTGAACTATTTATCTCCCAACTCCCATGAGTCACTAGAGGGCTTCTCCCAAGGGCTAGTAACTCTCCCAATTTTCCCATCTGTCCTACACAGACCGAGCAATCTCTGGGACAGAGAAAGGCCTCCCAAAGAGTTTCAGGGGCTTGTCATTGGAAGCCACGGCATTGGGTGGGTAAAATGGTGAGTGCCAATGGTGAGTACCACAGCATACCATCTGCTACACAGAAGAATCTTGGATGGAAAAAAGTGCAACAAAATAAGACATATTTAAGAGAAAATAGATGTAATTTTACCTCTTGTCGAATATTCATATGTTGATTTTTCTTTCATTTAGCAAGCTTATTTTTATGCACATGGCTATCTTTCTTGCAAGTACCCTGGACATGCCAGCTTATCTTAATGCAAGGTGATGAGTGGTACCCTGATTGGGGCTTACAGCCACATTTCCTTGTTTTTTCTTTCTATAGGGGAACTGTCACCTAATCTATGAAGGAGAAAACTGGAGCTATTTTTGAAAGCAGGTTTCCTTTTACAAATCTAATGATTAAAAATATGTGATAAGTTACACTTACCTTCTAACTTGTGGAATGTTAGGTGAGCAACAGAGGCTTTTTTTTTTAAAGCTACAGACTCTATAAATGTTTAAAGATCCTTCTGATTTGATTTCTGGGTTGCAGCTGCCTTTTGGCAAGGGAAATTCACAGTCTAATCCTTGCCAAATTTATTTTATTTCATTTGTTTGACTGGTTCCACAATTTACATGGTTTTATTTAGACCATAGTCTCTATGTCAGTATTGAGAACAATCACTAATAGTAATGGATCTTAATTCCGCCCTTGATCTTTGGGTCGTACCTGCATGACCTTGGGCAAATTATACTCAAAATCTCAGTTTATCTGTGTAAATAAGGAGAATAAAAATGCCAACCCCACAGAAATTGTTAAAGTTTTACATGAAGTGACATGTGTAAAGTACCTAACACAGCCTGGTGTAATACATATAAATGCAATTAGTTTTAACTATTATTAGATATAGGCACACTGGCTTTGCATTGCATTATAAGCAAAATTCTCATTCGTTCACTTTTGAATATGACAATGAGGTTTTAACATTTCAAATTAAAAGGTGGGAGAGAGGAATAAAATCCACACAAAGCTAAAATGGTTACCACACACATAACATAAAGCACAGGAAGTCTGTGCACTCTCTGCTGGAGCTAGGCATGGCCCAGGTAAAGCAGTTTGCAATATTATATGTAGCAAATAAAAATTTGAAAGCAAAGCTTTGGAATTCTGGCCATTCATTCTGTGGTTATGAATTTAGCCACTCAATTCAAGGGAATATTATTCATAATGTGAACTTTCAAGGCTAGGATGATAGGAAAATAAAAATTGGAGAAGTTTTTATATCCATGATACATCTAAACTAGCATTGTTTAAAAAGTGCCTTTCATATTCTTCAACATTTATTTTGACACTTTCTTTGTTGACTTTCACAATTGACAAAACTGGGTATTGGCTGTTTTTAGAAGAATCGAGTTTGTACATCCATTACAAAGGGAGTCTCATTCTAATAAGTCATCACCAATAGGAACAGCTCTCTGCAACATGAAAATGTAAAGTTAGTGATTAGATTTTGAAATAACCCATAATGGGGTACTAATTGTAAGATATGAATCACTTAACTGTAGTAACATAATTAAATACCTAGAAATTTCAGATTAAAGATTAGAAAATGATTCATTCCCTATTTGGGTAACTATTTTTTCAGAAAAAAAATAAACAACAACATCAGATTAGAATATTTTACAAGCTATCTGAAAATGAGAATAAAGCCATAGCGATATATGATGGAGATAAGAACAAATAGAAACGTCCTTAAGTATGGCTTTATGGGAACAGTTACCTATTAAAGTCACTTTCCACCTGAGCATTCCGCAATACTGAAATCTTTAAATCTGGATTGGCAAAGGGTAGACTTAACAAATAAAACCCCACAAATTTTATCCCTTACCCCATCTTCGACCTCTTCTGTTAAAGTTAACACAACACTTCCAGCTTGAAATGTTAGTGTTACTTTGACATACCTTTTTCATTGCTCAGCTTTCTTATTGGACACCAAATACTACTGATTCTACTTCACAGGGACATTCAGATCCACCCTATGTTTTCAGAGTTTTCAGTCAAAGCTCTAAGATCTCATTGCTTTTAACCTATTATTTTAGACACCCTACTAATTGCTATTTATATACTTCCTCTCTTGTCCCTTGGAATCCCTCCTACACATTGCTGATGGGGTAATATTCCTGAAAAACAGCTTCAATCTCACTCTGCATTTAGCCCAAATAATTGATGGCTTCCACAGTGTCCAAACTCTAGAGCCCAGTAAACCAGGACATTTCCAATGCAGCCACAGTCTTTGATGGCTCCCTTGACCTGTCTTCCATATGTCTACCTTTTAGGCACATCAGAGTTATTTTACATCCAAACAGCACTGTACATCCAAATACTCACACAAGCCCACCTCCAAATCCTAATTTGGTAGTTTCTGGTCTTCTTTAAATATCAATTGAGGCCTTTAAAAAATCTTTCCCAATCTACTTTCTGACTAACTCCCTTCTCCACCATCTTAACACATGGCACTAATCAACATAAACATCATTCTTCCTTGCTTAGATCATCAGCTGCTGAGAATTAGTCTGAATTTTTATCCAGACACCACCACAGATTTGATCTGGCACTCATGATAAAATTGTCTTTTGTCATTTGGTATTTCAATGAAAGTTTGAATTAAACAACGTGGTAAACATGGGATAGATTTTCTTAGATTTGGGGGGGAAGGGAAAAAAGAAATTAAGACTTAGAAAAAGTTAAATGGATTTCTCTACCTGTCAGAGAATTAAATTTTGTCTCTCTATCCCTGTACAGCAACAAGATTCTATGTAGACACAAACATGTTCTACCACACAAAGCTGTTGTAGAGCAGGAGAGATTAAATCTGCCCTGGTTGGTGAGAGAGGAGGAAAAGATGCTTCAGGATTCTTGCACCGCTTCCCTGGGTGCTGTACTGCAGCCCAGGAAAGAACACCATTGACAAATGTAGAGACCTGGGCTGCCCTCCTGACTGGATAACTGAGCTCCCCACCTCCACCCCGTAGGACTTTCAGTACATCTCTTCCTTCTACTTCTCATATGTTTCTATAAAAGAAACAAACCAGCTCTCTCAAGGACCCCAATGCTTTATGAGCTCTACAAAAATCGAATTTGCCGTTTAAGCATGTACTTTGAATACTATGCAAGCTTCAGAGAATGTTTACAGACGTGTGTTAAAATATTTCTCAGAAATTTTTCCTTAATCCCTCATTCATGACACTGAGTTTGGGTGATTATAAAATATGGGAGTGGGCAGCAGATCGACAGTTTCTTCCCAGGTTGCCCTTTTCTCACTCCAACCAGAATCTCTCTCCCGCGTTGTGGAGGGCACGACTTTCTTAAACACAAACATATTTAACACGGAAAATGCCTTTGGCTTGCTCACAGTTCCTGTAGTCTCTAGAAGTCTAAATATTGTTAATCTCTATTCCCTATATGTTTTAGCACATGTGAGGTAATTCCAAAGGAGATTTTTTTTTCCCTCAGAAACAGAATTTATATCTCAAAAGCAATGAAATCATTAATGTCTCCTTTCCGTCAAAGTTCATGTACAACACTGAGTTTCCATCCAGTTATTATTATTAACTCCATTTCCATTTTTGCTCTTAACAGTCTCATAATTGTTATAAGAGAAAAACATCAGGGATACTTTGGACTGAAGCAATTGACTCGATTCTAGAGATTATTTAATAACTTTCACTTAACAAACACCTTGCAGTTACCACAGTGGCAGAACTTATTCTCATGGGCATTCACAAGACTTTAAATCCTCTGAGCTCCCACAATGAGAGCTCGAATCGCCCTATCTATCAAACTCTCTTTCAGGTAACATGGAGTGTTTGTGTAATTGAGTAGGCCCATGAACTTCTTTACTATCACCAATCTTCTAAAATACAGTCATAAAAAAGAAAAGAAAGTATCTGTTACAGACATCTAATTTTCAAATGACTTGTAAACTATTGACAGGCGATTGCTTCCCAACTTCATTTGTTTGTACTTTTGAGCCTATTTTAGTCTCATTTCTGAAGACTTTGTGGGTTCTGCCTCTAGGCATGCAATGACTCACCTCCTGGGGAAGAGATTTGTACTCTGTTTAGGTGAAAACATTAAAATCCCTTAATTTCTTTAACAGAATAACAACACTGCTGGCTCACCTTGAGAGCCTGCATAATTTTTCATAATTAATGATAAAATTCAAAATAGCTGCTCTGCAGTCATTCTCCAGAGAGCTCCTGTCAAAAATGAATTTCGACTTAATGATATTCATGAGACATCATAAAGCAGCATCTATGTCAAGTTCCCTCCTTTCAGAAAGTCCTAATAAGCAATGCACTTGGACTGAATTTGCTTCATTCCCTCTCGAATTGCCTCCCTTGTCAACAGACCAGCTGTCTTCCTCTATGTTGGGCACCAACACCACCTTAAGCACTGCTCCCTTCCAGCAGATGCTACTGTCCTCCCCTGGACATTACCAGCTCCTACTGGGTACCAGCCACTGTGTCAAGTAACACTGTGGGTGCCATCATTAAAAAAGCTGACATTCTGTCACCATATTCTGGATGCCAAACGATTTCTTAGATCATCAGGAAAATGGTGTTCTGATGGGCATCTTCTTCTCGTTTGCCAAACACTCTCAGACATTTTTCTCAAAGGATTCTGTATGGGTTCAAACATGTCACACTGTTATTTTAAATGTAAACTACTTCAACATATTTTTTTAGAAGTAGAAGAGCAATGGCCTATATCCACATATAAATAAAAGTCCATATTTTCATTTGGAGCAGAAATGCAGAAGAGGCTGTGCTCAGAACCCAAAATATCCTTATGAGGTGTGATCTGAGGGGATCAGAGTATAATTTATGGAATTTATAATTTATGGAAAGTAAAAAAGAAAGACTCATAAATATAAATGTTATGCATGCTTAAATATTGCTTAATTCAGTAATAAAGAAACCAGTAAGATGACAAAAGTATTCCATGAGCATTTGAGGAACTGGATACTTATAAGCATTACACAAACCATCAGAAATAAAAAAAGAAGGGAGGAAGGAAGGAATAGGTTTGTGAGTTAAATGAAAAACTATTTGATGTCCTATAAGGCAATAACACCATAAACTTTGAGGTTATATTTTCTAATGCACAGGAATACACAACGTGTGCCTGGATGCAAATTAAACAGTGAATAACCAGTTGACACACACACACTGCTAGAGGTTGAGCAATAGCCCTGTGAGCCTGTTTAGCAGAACCCTAAGGACATTGAAAGGATATACCTAACCCTGCTTTTGACTTATTTTTGGGTTTGGGATAATATTTTCCTAATAATCCCCATTTTGCTCATGAATTTTGTGTATTCTTGATTACACAAAAGAGAGCTGATCTCGTAACTTGGCCTGACTATTTACATATGCAGAGCAAGAAGAGTCGATCACTTCTGGAAGCCTTCTTCAGTTTGCTCAGCAAATCTAGAGCTGTTGCATTTGTAGCAGTAATTAGCTTCTGCCTGGAAATTTTTATAAGAAATCTCAGATTTGAGTTTTAAATATTTCTAATTATTTGCTTTGATATTTGGGGTTAGGAAACATAGCCCAAGAAACTTTCTTCATCTATTATAAACGTAAATGAATTTCTTTTTTTTTCAAAGTTTGTAAAATAGGCTAAGGTCGCCCATCCAGCCAGGAAATGACCTTTTTTATCAGCTGTGAATTTGGAACCATGTAAGTCAGACACCAGTCTGGTTTCTCTGCCAGGATTTTGTAGGCATTAACTTCATATATAAAGTTAATCCTTGCACCTTGATGGTAAGCTTGTTATAGCTTATTAAATGAGTGTTACTCTAATACGACATACCAGCTAAGAGTTTGTTGCAAGATTAATTTATCTATATCTTGGCAAGTAAAAGAAAAGATTCTTACTGAGCCTATGAAAATAAATATATTGCCATGAAAAGCAACAAGACCCAGAAAAAGTATTTTTTTTTTCAAAATTCTCAAGAATCAATGAGAATCAGGTACCATGTTGTTAAAAATTGTTTCTTAGTTACAAACTATAGTCTACTAAATTGAAGATTAACAATAAATTGAAGAAGAAAGGCAAAGTACTTCCTTACATACCACTTGGAAAATAACCAGTTATAGTGAATAACCAGTTGACACACACATGGTGCTAGAGGTTCGGGTTGGAATTTGTTTCTTTAATAAAGCATTGTAGTCTCAGAGCCTTGTAAAAAAGACTGTACTTGATATTCCCAGCCACTGAAATTTCAATGAAAAAATATGTGAATAAATGCTGATTTTCCCTCCTCAGTTCATTTGATGTTATATACGCATTTCTTGTTCTTCTGGGTCTTGTGTCCACAGTCCGTTTTAATAATGTCATGTCTTCTAACTAAAAAGACTCAGTTTGCTTCAGTTTGCTTATGTGGTCAGAAAGCTATCTAAATAATTTCAGATTAAAGCACTGCAGCATTTACTCACATATTTTGTCATTGAAATACCAGTGGCTGGGAATATCAAGTACAGTCTTTTTTACAAGGCTCTGAGACTACGATGCTTTACTAAAGAAACAAATTCCAACCCGAAGTTTATAGCAGAGCCTTCAGACAAGCATCAGAGAATTCAGAAACCACCTGTTAAATGAGACTGAAGAGCTGTAGTTAATTTATCACTGTAATTAATAATAATGGGAATTAATAAAATGGGAAGAAAATAAAGTGCTCTATTGGGGTACAATGCACAGCTATCTATTAGGGTTGATCAAGGTTTTCATGAGGATAAGAACATCAAAAATAATGAGGACATGACAGACACCATGACCCTCCAGTCCATTCTGTGTAGTGTACAATCTTTGGAACATTTAATTAATAATTTTTTTTCTCTGCAAAATCAACCCAGGGAAGGTAAAGCTTATTTTTTAATTTACAGCTTTACCTACGCAGAATTCACAATAGTGTTGAACTAATTAAAAAGTATTGGGCATACCACATGAATTTAATTATTCTTGCATCGTTCTTTACATAGGTGAAATGAATCCAGGAACCTACTGGGAAATCTGAAATACAGTTTTAGCTTTAAAGTATAATTGGAAATTTTATAATTTTCTCAATTTAAAAACTGGTCTTAGGAAGGCAAAAACCAAAAAGGATCGTGAGATAATGTTTGGTCATATGTTTATAATTGGATGGGTGCCTAATAATAAATGGCTATAACTTGCTAAAATTACAACACATTGCTGAAACAAAAACTTACCAAAATGCTTGTTAAAGATGTTCAGGTGGGCTTTATTCAGGGGGTTGGGGGAATGGTGATAAGTATAGAGACCACTGCAGGAGAGTATTACAGAAGAGAAGAGAGATGAGATATTCTTGCATATTCTGATTAACTTGACACTCTTATCTTTTTTGGAACATTGGTGCTTTAGTCCTTCTCAAATGGACAGGAATATTGGGAGGTAACTTGCTTCTTTGCATCCATGTCATCTTCTCACAGGTCTCAGAAGTAGCCATCTGCCCTGAATGATTTCTCCTTCACAATTACTTCAGGGAATGTAGCTCCCTGAGTTCCCAGCGCAGGCTACCTAGTTGCTAAATAGGTAATACCTGTTATTTCCCTTCTTATGGCTATTATTGACCTCATTTTAACCAAGGTCCACTAATTGTCACTTTAACACACAGTGAATTTGAAAGGCCATTAGTCCCCGAGCCTCACTTGTGTTGTTTCTGGAGGACCCAGCATAGTGAGCTCTCCTCATGCGCCTCTTCAGACAAGGAGTGTGATACTTGCCTGTGATCTTTTGATGTCCCCCCTCCTGGTCTCCCTCCTTGAAGGGACCTCAGCTGATTTCCCTCATTGCCATCCTGAGATTTAGGTGAATTATGAACTCATTCTTGTAAATTGAATGTATGTTTAGAAATATTATTCATCTTCTTTCTGTTGTGTCCACATTGCCCCTTCTCTACCCGTGGGCAGTGATATATGTTCAGTATACATTTATTTACTATTTGCAGGTTCAACAGGACATCTGGAAATATGGTCACACAGCTAAGTAAATAGCATAGTGAGAATTCAATTCCAGATCTGTATGACTCTCAAGTTTATGCTCTGTACATTGTATTTATTATGGTTTTGTTAAATAAGCTTCTCCAAATAACTTCAGTTATAATTTCTCCTCTATTTCATTCATTCCCAGGAAGTAAAGGAAGGTGCAGAGGTGGTGGTGAAGGCACCAGGTGGTCCAGCAATATTCTATGAAACTAAACATTCTGGGGACGTGAAACTAAACACTCAGTAAAGGAATGTGCTGCATATGGCTATTTCTACACATAAGAACAGCTGTTCACATATAATATACATAGAAGAGAAACTAATTTTCATAACTATGAACTTATTCTTGTAAATTTAACATATATTTAGAAATATTATTCATCTTCTTTCTGTTGTGTCCACGTTGCTCCTTCTCTACCCGTGGGCAGTGATATATGTCCAGTATACATTTATTTACTATTTGCAGGGTCAACAGGACATCTGGAAATATGGTCACAAAGCTAAGTAATATTTAGCTACTTATTGACTTTGTGTGATTTTCTTATGGTTGTGAGATAGAATTAAAAATTATTATAATAACAGCTAGAACCACAAGTTCTCTAAAAGAGGTATCTGATTTTACTTATTTTTGGATACCTTAAATAAGTGCTTAGGGGAAAAGGTGGATCAGTAGAAGTTCAGGTAACAAGAGAGACCTAAATGATGCTGTGTTAGCAATAAATAGGAAGTTGGAAGTGAAAATAAAACAAAGAAAAGAAGGGACATAAGAGATAAGAGGATATTCAAGTAACATAGTAGAATATGCAAGGATTTTTGATAGCAAGAATATCTAAGATGTAATTTTAAGTGACTTTTGTTTGTGAGTCTCAATGTCAACTCCTGTTCGTTTCTTCTAAACTTTCAGTAAAACCTGTTACATAAACTTTGATGTGCTTATTTGTTTGCGTATGAGTGTGTTTGTGTGTGTGTGTGTGCATGTGTATTAGCAAAATAATGTGATTCCATGACAAGGTATTCCATAAATGGCATTAATTCAGAGGAATCAAGAACTCCGAACCAGAGATGATTATGATAGTAAAAGTGCCTGAAAAGTCAAATAAGAGAATAGAAATAAGAATCAGAGTTAGGATGATCCCTGCTAAGAGAATTCTATGATCTGAATTCCTCTGTTTTGTATCCCCACTCCCAAATTTATGTTGAAATCTAATCTTAAATATGATAGCATTATGAGGTGGGGCCTTTGGAGAAGTGATTAGTTCATGAGGGTGGTGCTCCTATTAGTGGGATCAGTGCCCTTATAAAAGAGGTTGAGAGAGCTTGCACACCAGCTCTTACCAGATACTGAATCTACTGGTAGCCTAATCTTAAACTTCCCAGGATCTAGAATTATAGGCCATAAATTTCTGTTTTTACCCAGTCTAAGGCATTTTATTATACCATCCAAAATGGACTAGGGTGCAAGTTTGCAAATAACATCATGAAAAAGTCAGTATACCAAAAGAGAAAAGATTAAGATCAATTTATTCCCTTTTGGGTAGATATCTAGCAGTGATATTTCTGGATCGAATAGTAGCAAAGAGATGACAAAATATTATATTTAATAGGTACGATATACTTCTTTGGGTGATTTTTACATTAAAGGCCCACACTTCACCATTATGCAGTATATTCATATAACAAAATTATTTTGCATCCCTTAAATTCATGCAAATAGGAAAAAAGGATAATGTTGAGTAGAAGACTGTTATACAGCAACAACAAAAATTGGAAGGAATTTAATGGCTTTTCATGTGAATAAAATTAATCTTGAGACCTCATGAATATTCTTCAACATTTAACCTAGAAGTTTGTTTACTTGTGAATTCAGCAGATTTCTATGTCTATATGATTATATTGGTAGATGGTCAGGCCATCAACATCACAGTATTAAACAAACAAACAAAAAAGCTATAAATTTTACATCCTACATATGGATGTGAGTATCTTTGATCCATAGCTGAGTAATATTTTGGAGAGGATTTGGTTGGGTACAGAGGAATGAGGCCATTCCTAGTTGTACTAACTTGACTTCAGTAAGTTCAGCCTATTCTAGATTCACAACTTGGTCTGTTGCTTATGCCAGTCATTCGCTGGGAATACACATCAGAAAATATCATGGCACCTGCACCACCCTGTAAGTATTCCTCTCACCACAATGAATGGCAATTCTAAAAAGCAAGACTGTATGGACAGCATGGTTTGGAATAACTATACACAACTCCAGGAATGCAATGTGGTACATGGAATGTATCCATTTTCATCATATTCCCAGGCCTTCATAAATCAGTTTGCTTAATAATCTATAGAATTGGCTACTTTCATTAGGCATCATTAGCTAAAGTGAAAAAAAAAAAGTGACTTTTATTTGATCAGTGTGCAACTTGACAGATATTGACTGTATTTTTTTTTTTTAGTATTTGTAAATTTTATATTAAAGTTATAATTCTTCATTATTTTTAGAAGATAGCTGCCCTTGTTATTTATATATGTTTTATGACTCTTCTGGTGGACACCTGGAATTATATAAACATACGTCAGAATACATTTACCTGAGGACCATCCATGATTTTTTTTTTTTTTTTCAATAATCTAAGAGCTTTAATGTGTGACTATTCAGGGACCTGAATGTCCTTGCTCTAAACTATTACTAGCATTCTGAAAGTGATTTTTATTTGATCCTCTTCTTTTTCCCTCTTCTTCTTATCTCCTCTGTCATTAGGGACAAAAATTAAAACTAGATAACTGCTGAATTCTTTACTGTAGCAATTGCAAGACAAAAACCGAGTGCTATTGTTCTTTTATTCAAAAACTGTAACTATTTTCAGCTCTAATTATTGAAGTCTCTATTTATAAAGGCTATGACTTATTTTAGACAGTACATTCTTTTCCATCTTCCCTTCTTTTCTTGTCAGAATGAAGCAGAGGGTGACTGAGGCATCCTTTGATGGTTGCCCCCTTGCAGTTGTCATCTCATTTCTCAGTGACACATAGGAAGCCTCACTCAAATTATTCAGCCCACACAAACCCACTGTATCATAATCTGGGTGTAATTTCTACATCTTACTTTCAAAAGCACCACTTTTTCAAAGGTTGACAACTTCCTAATGAATAACATAGTTGATTCTAGAACCAAAAGAAGTCTGGTGCAGACATGAAATTTCTGTGGTCAGTCTCTTTGGAAACCCTTTCCAGTAATATTCAAGGATATTTTTAACTATTGGCTCTCTCAGGGGAAAAACAATCTGATTTATAATATTTTCTGATTTCCATGATCTAAATACTGCCATCATGACTGATTTTAAAATGCCAACATGATGTCACACTGAACATGGATTTAGAAAGAGATTAGCAATAGGACTTCATTATATTTCTACCATACAAATATAGTAAAATAATAAGAAAATGATGAGTTTTGAGTTCTTACTACCTTTGTTTCCAATATTGCTGATTTAATTGTAAGTTTATATAATTCATTATTAATTATGAAAGTTTTTAAACATTGGCTCACAACATTCTTATAAAGCTAATCATTGATTCTTACAAGCTGGTCCAAACCAACTCACACATTGCTGGGCCTTCCCCTCTCTTAACATGTCTGTTCCTTCTCAACATTCAGTGGTTGAATGTGGGAGGAGAGAAGATAAGGAAATAAGTATTTATTGGACATTAATGTGCTCAAAGCACTGTGATTAGTAATTTATGTACCTTAGCAAAAATAGAATACTATTTTATGTGCATTTGCTACTGGCCAGGTCCAACGCTAGACATTTTATATATTTTACTTCCTTTTACACCTAAAACAAATCTATGAAGTAATTACTAATGTTTTTCTTATGGATGAGGAACTTAAGACTCACAGAGAGAAAAAGTAACTTCCCTAAGTTAATACCATGTATAAGTGAGGAAGTCAGGGCTGATACTCAGGTACAATATATATGACATTTTCATACTGTTATTTCTCCTCACAGTAATTTTGAAAGGAAAATTTCGCTCATGATTCTTACACAAGATGAAAACTGGGATTGAAGGACATTAAGAAATATTTTCAAGAGCACGTAGATTATAGATGCAAAAGACTTCCCACTTTCAAAGTCTATCTCCTATCTACTGCAATATGTTCTCCATCCCAACCTCAACATGCTCTTTTTCTTAAGCAAGAAAGTTAATGAGTTATACTTAAGTTTTGGATTTAAGATCTTATCTCCTCAGTGAAAGCATTCTTAGTCAAAAGGAGAGGGTAAATTTTCAAGACAAAACAACAGATATGTTACCATAAAATGCCAAGCAACAGCTATGAACCAGGAGAAGTCGTATTTTTGATATCTTGGGCCCCCTGACATTTTTTCAACAATATTATTTATTCTACTCACTGAAGAAAGAGGCCACTACTCAATATTTAAAACAAAGAATTGAACCTATTTCTTGCTTACACAAGAGAGTGTATATTTGATGTCTTAGCCTTTCTGAGCAAAAAAGATGATAGATCTTATATCAGTGTGGCTTTATTCTGTCCTACATTAGACTGACCTCAGTATGCTGGGAAGATGACTGGTAGTATCCCCAACTTCATGTCCTTATAGTATGTAATTCAAGAGGGAGGAATATTTTTTCTACTTCCATAAGTAAGGAACTCAATAGTAAGTCTCTTTGATTGCTTGCTTTAAATATCATGTGCCTTGCTAAGCCAATCCCAGAGTCTAGATAATAAAATATTATAAAGGCCATTTCTCCCACTGTGTGCTAGAGTTTGAGATGCTGGCCACTGGGAGTGGTCAGGGGGTGAAAAATAGCATGATATTAAAGAAAAAAAAAAAAAAAAAGCTAAGAGGAAGACTTTCTAATGCCAAAAACAGTAACTACAAGAGTTCACCATAATAAATAGCATACATTTAATTACTTCTGCATATTTGGTGCATGGTAGTCTGATTATTTGGTGCAAGAGTTCACCATAATAAATAGCATACATTTAATTACTTCTGCATATTTGGTGCAAGCAGGACCTCTTGTTTGATACTGACAAAATTTTTATCACAGAAAAAAATGCAAGTATTAGAACCAATTGTGTGATAGGAAGACCACCCTATCACTATATATTTCTTCCTGGATTTCCATGACATGAAGTCACAAGTAGTGGGCACCTTTGCAGAAGCCCTTTCTAATGTCCACTAGTTCCCTAACAGCAATGCTTTACTGCTATGGGTCCACAGGTGGAAGAAAGAATTCTGCATGTGAAGAGTGGGCTATGGCTTCTGGACTGGAAGTACTTTCCATAAGTCCCCCAAGATCCACTGAATAGAGACTAATAGATTAAATTGGACACTTAGGATGAAACAACACTTCTTACTAAAAGATTCTCCACCAATGTCAAAGAGTGAGAAAACTCTTGATTCAAACTTACATTTGTCACATAGGTAAGATATCAAATATTGTATGCACCTTATTGATGTAGAAATAAACCAAAACATGTAATCTCATTCCATTCCTACAATTAGCAGCATGAAGTATGACTACATCTTTTTCACAGTAACGGCAAAGGTTTCCTTCCATAGCTTCCTGATGAAGTATGCAGAGAATATGGAAGACAAAACTAGGAAGGAAAGCATCAGGCAGCAAAATAGTTCTCTTCAGCAAATAAGGTGAGCTTTTGTTATCAGGGTGTAATAGCTCTTCATTTTGCAGACTTCACGGGGAAAAAAGATGATAGAAATAGTATAATTTGCGCATAGCTCGGAAAGTCTAAAATAGTTTTTTTTATATTATAGTATAATACATGGTATTTTAAAAATATAAATGTAAATAGAAAAGCTGAAATACTTTATAGAGTATTATTAGTCCTCTATTTCCATCTGCTCCATTATTATCTTCCCCTCACCTGTTGCTTCCAAAATTATTAATAAGAGAAAAAATGTAAGTGGAAACCTCCATGCAGACTCTGTACCTAGCACACTCAGCTCCAGATATCAGAGGGAGCTATCACCACCTCTAAGTCCTAAAACCATATGTGCCCAGGTCCACTGGGAAAGAAGCTCTGTGCACCAGAAGTCAGAATTTCCAGTTTTGGTTTGACCAATCATACGGATTAGCAGGAGATGTTGAAGAGGAAGTGACAAAGAGGCCAGTTTCTGAAGTTCTGAAGTTGGGAGGTGCTGCTCCCAATGTTAACTGAGGTTGCAATGACAAGTTGCCAGTTTCATGAGTGTCAAGAAAGAAGCAGGGTAAAGGTATTTATTTTATTTTATATTTAATTTTATTAGATTGGATTTAATTGAACAATGCAGACATGAAATATTTAGCAAGGATGTAGATGTGGAACAGCTTTCTGATACCTGAATTTCTAATTCAGTAGCCAAACTTTCCATGTCAATTTCCTGTTTTCTATATTGTTCCTGGGTTGGCAGTTCAGAGGTATGTTTTGAGAGTAATTCCTGAGACAAGTCTAGAATCAACACCTCTAGGCCTTCTGTCTTAGCCAGATTTCTTCAGGAAAACAGAACCAATAGGCGTGTGTGTGTACACAAGAGGGGTGGAGAGAGAGAGAAAGAGAGATTTATATTAGGAAATTGGCTCATGCCAATTATGCAGACTGGAAAGTCCAAAATCTGCAAGGTAGGCCACTAGGCCAGAAACTTTAGGAAGATTTGATGTTGCAGTGCAATTATAAAAGCCATTTACTGGCAGAATTCACTCTTCTTGAGGGGACCTGTCTTTTATTCTTAAGGTTTTCAACTGATTGGATGTGGCCCACCATGGAGGATAATCTGCTTTACTCAAAGTCTGCTGACTTCAATGTTAATCTCATCTAAAAAACACTTGCTCAGAAATAATAATGAAAGTTAAACAAATATCTCTGTACCATCAGCCAGCCAACTTGACATATAAAATCACACCTTCCAATAACTTTTTTAGTCCAGTCTACATCCAGTCTACATTGTCAGACTTTCAGGGTAGAAGTCTGCCCTCAGTTTTTCATGTGCTCTTGGCCAAAAGATGACCAGACACACCAAAGTGTCAAGTGCATCCTCCTGGTTCTATTATCCTGATTCCCTGACTCCTTAGGAAGGAAAAATCACCAGCAGGACCAATATTACAGAGAGACCACAGGAACACTCTCACATATTTTTATTGTAAAATGGAACAAGTCTGTCTCCAAAAGTGGGCAGAGACAGACTGAATGAATCACTCCCTTACTCACTGACTCTCACAATTTATTTGACTGACCCAGCCTGAGGGAGGATGTAGGACATTACTAAATGATCAGCAGGTGTCCTCAGTTCTGTCCGTGCATAGCGGCTCCATCTCTGAAAGCCCACCTGGAGGGATTGAGGGGTATTCCCAGGTTGATAAAGTATTTCCTCCTTCCTTGGGGATAGAAGTGTCTTGGGTAGGATTAAGAGTGGGGCAGTGCCAAAAACAGAGTGCCTGCCCTCCCCTTCCCAGGTGAGGGAATTTCTGCAGACAGCACCAGAGCAAGGCACCCTTGTTCCAGAAGAGCAGGAGATCCTATCTACCTAACAAAACCACTTTAAAAAAAAAAAAACAAAAAAAAAACCTAGTAGTGGTGGTAGTGCCTTCTTAGTAGCGCCTTTTACCTGTAACAAAATCCTGACAAATACGGCATTAGGCACCAATAAGGGCCATAAGCAATAATAGATCTTCTAAGATAAAAAAAACAACAAAAAAAAAAAAAACAACTAAGGTTGATTTATTTGTCTATTTGAGTTTGAAGGCAGAGAGGTCTAATTACCACATTATAGGATACTAGTAGCCTTCCATCTTAGTCTGCTGAGGCTTTTATAACAAATATCATAGATTGGATAGCTTGGCAAACAAGCATTTTATTTCTCCTGGTGCTGGAGACTGGAGAGTCTAAGATCAAGGTGCCAGCAGATTCAGTGTCTGGTCCCCTTTTTGCTATATCCTCACATAGAAGAGAGACAAAGATCATTCATTACCTAAATACATGGATTAAAGGAATAAAATATAAGAAATTAAAAGGGAGGCCTGTCCCTGCTATATTCAATGACCTACTGATAAAATGTTTGCATCATTCTGGCTTTTTGCTGTGTTGTTTGGAATGTCTCAATATTCAAAATATTGTTGCAGGACATACAACAATAGTTACATTGAATTCAAGATTGAAATAACCACCTGGCAATTTTAAGCTCCTCATGTCACCAAAAAGGGGGGGGGGGCATAAAAGTCAATTGTTTTTGTTGGCTGGACGGAGTGGTTCCTATTGTTATAGGGAGATGGTGTTGCTGCTAAACAACACAAGGTCCTCTGAGGCGTTTCTAGTACTGTCATGTGCAGAGATCAAAGGTGATGGAAAACTACAGCAATCTTACACAGCAGAATCAATAAAGGCTCAGACACCTTCCAAATGAAGGCTTTGGTGCAACCAAAAATAGCCGGGCGTTATGGCGGGTGTCTATGATCCCAGCACTTGAGTGGCGGAGGCAGGAGAATCGCTTGAGCCCAGGAGTTGCAGGTTACTGTGACCTGTGATGCCACAGCACTCTACCCAGGATGACAGCTTGAGGATCTGTCTCAAAAAAAAAAAAGGTGAAATTCTAAAATCTCATTTTGGGTGGCTACCACTTCCTTTGAGAAAGGTGCTCATACACCTGTGCAGAAAGTGTGAAAGGGAGAGATGGGCCTCTTGTTGACTGGTTTGATGAGCTGGTGTTTCCATTTCTTCCCTGTCTGTCTGACATTGAACTAGACTTTCTTGACTTACAATAATTACAAGGGATCCATCATTTTGGTGCCAGCTTCTAATATGTCTTTTCCATGTAATAAAATTTTTCATGCTTAATGGATGCCAAAGTGTTCTCTAGATTTTTTTTTTTTTTTTAGAGAGTTAGAGTAAATAAAATGAAAATACTCAGAGAAAAATTAATTTGAAAATACTAAAATGAATAGATTAGGGCATGGCAGCATTAATAAGATTTTTTTGGTGCTCTTGAGAGTACTCTGTGTACTCAAGAAAGAACATTTACTCTTGCTTAAAACATAAATATTTAGCTTATTAAAGGTTTAGATTTAAAAATCTAGTCATTTATTAAGCTTTTAAACTTCTCTTCAAAATGTTGTAACTCTGTGTCTAGCAAATTTTAAAAAATCAGTTGGTTGAAAGTGTACCATTTCAATAATTAGTTCAAAATTCTAAAACTGCATTTTGTATTTCATTTCCACTTCAAGTGCTTCTCTTCTCTAAAAATAAATAAAATCCCCTCGAATATTAAATTATACTTACAAATCTAGCCAACTTAAAAATATCACAAAACTTAATATGTTTCACATATTTCAAAACAGTACATAAAATAAGAAAAATTTCCTCTTAAGACTTGCAATCACTTGCCTTGAATTAATAATTCAATGTTGGATTTTAATTTTAATTTGTAAGGCTATCACTCTAATGGGCAAAACTTCTGTTTAAAACTATTTTAAAGTTATTAAAACTCCAAATATTATTTCTTTTTAATATAAAAATATTTACAATGTGGTTTAGATTATTTTAAATTCTTTTATATTCAGTCTTAAATCTTTGTGAGATTGAAGGATACTTCCATGGAAGACAATTATCATCCAAGTTGACCAGGATTACTTTGCTCAAATAGCTAAAATCATTGGCTAAGATATTGGGGTCATCCAGGCTAATTCTTCTCTTTCATTGGTGAGAAAATTAGTATAATGTAAGGAGCTGTATTTTCAGCATTCTCGAGGGTATTACCAACCAGAGAGTTCATTTGCAACAGTTCCTGAAATCTCATTGACAACCCGGAACAACTTCATAGTTACTATGCACAAATCCCATAATTTCCAGGTGAACTGATATGGTTGGTACATGGCCCACGTCCCTGTGTTCAAGAAGTTAAATACATTGTTTATTATCAACTCAAACATCAATCCAGGCTTACTACATACATTTCTTTGGGACATATGATATATAAATGTCTAGCAATGAGGATTCTTGAACTCGATGGTTTTTTAATTTTCATAAAACAGTTTCCTTAGTCTCACATAGATAGCATTCTCCAGCAAGACAAACCTATTCTGATATATTTCTGATCTTCTTCCTTGCTTTTTGGACAAACCGTGTTTCCCCTTAGTGACATAATTTATGTGTATGAAAAGGTGGAACCTCTATTGTCACCAACCTCATAGTCTGTGAAGGGCTGTATGAACATGTGCTCTAGGTTACTACAAAATGATAAATTTCTACATTTTGCACCAAAACAATTAGCTCCTGACTTCCCACTTCTGGTAGATCCAAGAGCTCTGAATGGGTCTGGCAAAATGTACACAGGCCTCTAGATTGTGGTACCAGAAAGATAATTCCCACGCTACACTGCTTTACTGGTCTGTTCTTCTCAATTTGCTGTGTCTCCAAAAGCTTGAAATAAAAAAGAGAATTTTAATGCACACATTCCTGGACCTCTGGTTCCTATTTTTCTGTTCTGGAATAAAAGACTGATGCAGTTTTACAGCTCATAAGTGAAAGTTGTGAACAAGCACCTCAGCTAAGATTATATCTTTCCCAAAGCAGGTTATTTATGCTTATTTTCTGCTCTGATCCCTTGTCCAAACAAAGGTGTTAGAGAAAGGATCACGAGAAAATGAGAAATACTAATTAAAATTCAATGTAAAGCCAATGAGATCTAGGGGCAATTTTTAAAAAGATTGTCTTGGATAAAATAAGGACAGGTAAGAACTACATGTAAAGGCTAAAGATGGGAAAATTTTAAAGCAAATACTTTTTGATACTTTTTCTTCCATTCCTGAGATGCTTTGCTAAGAAGAATATGTTCCAGCTCCATCCATGTAAACATGAAAGAGGTAAAGTCTCCATCATGTACTCAGCCCTACTATGAAGCTAAATTACAGCTTTCACATGAAGGCTATAACCCAACTATAGCACAAGACTATGGAGAAAGGGCCAAGGAAGGGGAAGGGAGGGGGGAGGTTTTGGTGGAGGGAGGGTAATGGGTGAGGCCACATCTATGGTGCATCTTAGAATGGGTACAGGCGATTGCACTAATGTACACACCTATGATTTAACAATAAAAAAAATTAAAATAAAATAAAATGAAAGAAAGAAAATTTGAAAGAGCTGTGTAGAATTAAGTCAATGAGCAAGAATTTAGGGTGGATCTTGACAGTATTAGTTAGGTACATCATAAGAAAGCAAGTACAGCATCTGTAACTTCATGAAATGATGCTCTGGTTGGTTTTTGTGTCTTGGATCACGGCATCACTTGATATTCCAACTGCAAATCACCTTCCCTGAAACAAAATACCACAATTAAACACTTGATGGCTCATTTAAATCCTGAAGTGGTAGATCACCTTGTCTTTCCCCATATGTTGGTATGGTAAACAAGCTTCACAGCCTGAATTAAGTTTAAAGGAAAAGGTAATAGAATTCTTCAATTCTGATTTCAGCTTTATTATTCATGTTCATGAGAGTGAACTCAATTGTTACTAAAATGTGGGGAAAAAATTAGCTGGGTTCCTAAAAATGATCGTTTTTCAAATTCACTAACTAAAACTAAGAGACAACTCAGAATTTTAAAACATGAGCATGTAAGTATCTCAGAAAGTTTACAGGACTCATGTAATTAATATTTCCTCATTGTCACAGAAAATCCAGGGTTGAAATGTGACACGCACTGACTGTGAATCTCAGTGTGTTATTTTAAAATATAGAAATAGGAATGGTACAGTATTTGTCAATTTAAGTATTATCTGGGACTTAATAATATTTTTTGTCTATTTGGGGTCTTACAACTTACACATTCATATAGAAAACTGATAAATAGCACAAGGGGGGAAAGTACAAACAATAAAAGGATTAGAAATCAGGGCCTCTAAGTAAATATTTAAGAAATTGTGGTTATTTAACTTGAACACACACACAAAAAACTGTCTTCATTTATTTGAATGAAGAAGAATGACTAGCGGGTTCCATTTCCTTCAAGCCTACTAGAGAGGAAGTAAGGAAGAAAAAAAATGTTAGGTGTAAGAACTGTCCAAGCATAAATGTTCTTAAACACCAGCTGAGATTGCCACAGGAAGGGGTGGTCTGGCTTCACCAAGGACCTTTACTTTCAGGAAGGAAACCATCTCTCGGGGAGTTTATCATATAAAGCCAGGCCATGTTTTTCCTGAAAACTTTTCCAATTATATCTATCCTTGAGAAATATATTTCTCTTTTGTAGGAAAATGCTCTGTATCATTTTTCTCCCACTCCTTAACAGAACCCCCATGAAGTAACTTTATGTTCAAGTAATTTGTGTGACACAGTATGATTAACATTTCATTAGTCACTAAATAGTCTTAATATTCTCCTCTCTCAGGAACAAATTTGTACTAGGAATGAGTCAGAATCAAACTGTTCTTCTTAGAAGGATATTCAATAAATGTAATAATTCATGTCTAATGCATATAGTGAAGCTTTGATTTGCATTTCTAGAGTCTGGTTGTTATAAGGAAACTATCATGTCTCTTGAATAAAGCTTACTGAGGTCAATATTTTCAAAGGACACAGAAGTAAGTTCAAGAGAAGAAAGGTTGGCAGCATAATTCTAGCTGTCATCAAGGCCACAACCTGTTCTTTGGGATTCCAAATGCCAAGTTGCCATGACAGCGTACTCCACCCACTCTTGTCATACCAGCCTCCATGTCAATGTTGAACATATGGTCTTTCCCTGGAGGCTGCCTGCTCCATCTCTAAAGCTTCTCTGTGTCTCCAAAGAACATAATGTTCTCAGAGAAAAAAGAAAGTCATTTTTAAGTTCTAGTATCCCAAGGCATTTGGGCCATGTTACAGGCTTAAAATCAGAGCCATTTTTAAACCAACTCAGAACCAACATTTGGTCAGCAGGTATCTACTTTCATGGAATTATAATTACTAGGTACCCAGAATATCAGTCTCTACAAATATGTACCTGAGTTCAAGGATCATGTATAATTCGGTTGATTCAGAATCAGGAATGATGGTCAGAATTATTTTAGAATCATTATAGTGAGATGTGTGTGTGTGTGTGTGTGTGTGTGTGTGTATGTGTTTGTGTGTAGACACTAAGAATACAAGAAATTGTAAAAAAAAAAAAAAGTTGTGGGGCTGGTATGGTATAGGGCCAACAGTAACTTTGAATGAGGCCTCACCTACTAAGTGAGAAACAATGATTTGTCTTTAAGCATTTGGGGAACAAAGGTCAACTCTTGACTTCCTGGGGGAGATTACTGGCAGGAATAGATGCACACTGTAGTTATAGAGAATCAAGGACAACAAGCTTTGTCCAGCATGTACTGGATGGAGGAGAGAAAACAGGAGGAAGAGATAGTTAGAATCAGGAAAGAGAAATTATTTTGAGCGCAGTAAGATGTGCTGTCAGTCAACTGATACTTCAATCCTAGACTCCCAATAGAAAGCGGACTGTTACAAACTAAAAAAACCTAATGCACAGAAAAACAGCTGTACTTCTAGTGGTGAGGTAAAAACAAAGAGCAAGTAAGAAACTGTCATAACCTCAGTCAAGTGATTGGTGGAGAGAAGCTGAAGAGCCTTGCCTTAGTGTGCCAGAAACAACTAATATGGGTGTAAGGTCAAAACTCAAAAATGCAGCATACCATGATGGCTTTGATGAGTTAGGCATGGCTTTTAAAGCACATGTATCACACTCCTAAAGGCTGTAAGTCACACTCCTATTTCTCTGTAAAGAGAAATAATTATTTGAATTGTTATGAAAAATTTCAAATGTATGCATATTTGAAAAAATTATGCATGCACAAACTTCCTTGTGCTAATGATGAAGCTTTAAAATTCCCCACCATGCCCCAACTTATTATTTCCATAATTCCCATCTACCAACTCACCTTGGATTTTGAAACAAATCCTAGCTCTCTTATTTCATCCATAAACTTTTTAGTATCTCCAAAAAGATGAGGTTTCTTTTTAAAAACTTCAAATATATATTAACATATTGCACTTTAAATAGTAAAAAAATGAAGAAGAAAATTTTGAGGCAAATGAAATAGGGATTCTAGCAAATTCTTTGGAAGAGATAGAGCCAGACTACTGCATGTGACCTTTGATATGACCTTCAAGATCACTGGTTGATGGAGTTTGGGAGTGAGAAAATAGAGACCTAGAAAGGAGACTTAGGTGTTTGACATAAGAACACTGTTCTGAGACTGTGTTGGCAGAAATGGAATGACTTTATCTTCATTCAAGGGGAGATTACATCCCTTGGTTTTCTACATGTAAAGAGAAACTAATTTCAGTTTTTGCTTTGGTATGAAACTTTTTCTCCAGTAAGAAACAGAGATGGAAATATAAGCAGAGACTGCACTGCTGTTACTTATAAAATGATGATAGGTCTAATTGGCAATCATGTCTTTTTGCTTATCTATGTAATCTTCTTTTTAAGCTGAATATGAAATGTTTAAGAGAGTGGCCCCATAAGACTACTTAACTGTGTATATGTTATAAGACCTGTCATATCTAGTAAGCTTGCAATTGTATCGGGCAGGATGTAATAAACACCAGACCCACAAAAAGTCAACACAGATTTATCAGTCTGCTCAGGGTGTCATAGCAACATACCACAGAGTAATGGGCTAAAACATCAGAAATGTACTTTCTTATGGTTCTGGGGATAGGAAGTCAAAGATCAAGGTGCAGACTGGGTTGGTTTCTGAGGTTCTGATGAGGCCTCTTTCCTTGGCCTGTGGACAGCAGCCTTACTGATATGTCCTTGCATGGCCTTTTTTCCGTGCATGTGTATTCTTGGTGTCTCTTCCCGTTCTTGTAAGGACATCAGTCCTGTTGGATTAGGGCCCTACCTGTATGATATTTTAACCTTGTTTACCTCCTCAAAGGTCCCATTTCTAAATACAGTTCCATTGAGAGTTAGAACTTTAATATATGAATTTGGGGAACACATAATTCAGTCCATAATACAATTCTAAAGCCCTAGAAGAAATAATTTACCTGTGTATTATCCCTCTAAAATGATGATCACTCACCTGAAACAGAGATATGATGTTTTAATTACTTTTCTTGTGTAGTTTCAGTCTCTAATTATATTTTTAAATATTTGTATTTGAAGTTTTGAGATCATACTATGAATTAGTTAGGTTTTCATGTGTTTCAATTATATAATCCAAACACAATGTGCTTTCAGGAAACATTATTTAATCGCAGTACCTTGTTTAACAACAGTTTTTTTTCTAGGTAGGGCTCCTAAATTGTTTCTGTTCCCTACAGGGGATAGCCCTTAGGTATACATTTCTTACCAAATACTTCTACTTCTCTTTCCTTACCTACATAACCCAAGGACAGTCAATTTCCAAGTTGGTCAGCAACCTACAAAGAGAGCTAGTATAGAAACATAGTCTGTCAGTTTCCCTGTCTATATAATGCATATTAGTAAATATTGTAATGTATGAGGTAGTTAGCAGAGAATCCAAAACTAGGAGGGCATTCCATTAGTACTAAAATTTTAAAAGTATAAAACTTTTAACATTTGGGCTAGATTGTTTATTGCAGCTCAATTTACAATTGCCAAGACATAGAAACAACCTCAATGCCCATCAACTCAGGAATGGATTAACAAATTGTAGTACATGAAAACAGATGGTGACTTCACATTTTTTGTAATATCTTGGATGGAGTTGAAAAACTCACAGAAGCCATTATTCAATGTACTCAGTTCCAATCCAAAGCCAGTAGACAATCTGATGTATACTCACATAGGAGAAAAACTCATTTCAATTCAAGTTGGGGGAAGTGGTAAGAAAGGAGGGGGAGAGGAGAGTTGGGGTGCTTTCACTGAATGGGCACCGGGGATGGGGGGGGGAGTTGGCACACCTTTTGTGTGTGGGACATAACCACAAGAGGGACACTACCTAACAAAATCAATATTTTGACCTGGTTGGTTGTGCCTTCACATTAACCTGAAATAAATTTACTTGAAAAAAAAAAACATGTTTAAAACTTTAAAAGCTGCAATTACTGGAAAGGAGTATGAAAATGATAATTATTTTATAAGTGACTAAGACTAAGCCTCAAAGAATTAAAGTTAGTTACCCAAAAGCTGTATCTAAAATGCAATACTGTCTAAAGCAGTCCTGTGTCCAAGTATTTGTCAAAGCTTGAACCATTGGAAGGACTTCAGAAGATCAGCAGATAGGACTGCTATAGGCAGTACCCTAATTTAGACAGTGGGGTAATCTGAGAGAAAATGATTCTTTTCCTCTGGTTGAATTTTAGAGTCAGTCAGCAACATTTGACAGATCCTGGTCTGTAACACCAGTGTGGTGGCCATTTAAATTCTCTATGGCTGTGATCACCTTTTTTCCCTGCTATTAACTACTTTTTGCAAGAACTTTAATTAGTTCAACTCTCCCTGTTCCAATAGCAGGATTGTGCTGCCCTGGAGGCAGACTGATTAAAAGACTACCAGGGTGGTGCCTGTGGCTCAAAGGAGTAGAGTGCTGGCTCCATATACTGGAGGTGATGGGTTCAAACCCAGCCCCAGCCAAAAACTGCAAAAAAACAAACAACCACCAAACAAAAAAAGACTACTAGGTTTTCTGTGATCCAAAAAGGACTAACCTAATTTAAACAATTCTAAATAGTTTTTTTTTTTTCATGCAATCCCATTTTTAACCCACAACAGAAGCAAACCAATTTTAAACCCATTTACTCATGCATGTCCATTTTCTACTATTCCTATCTTCTAAACAGTTTAAAAGTTTTATTGCTTTTATTGCAAAAGGGAATATTTCCCTTTTAACAAATTATTTTTAGGGCTTATTTCTCTATATATTTTTAAAGAAATTGAAGGAAGTACCTTAAGTCAATTAATCTATTCCAAGTGAAGTGAAGCAAAGACTTTTACCAGAACTTAAAGTCCATGCCTGCTCTTCCCAACCAGTCCCTGCTGTACCTGCTCTGACATAGTGAACCTTCCCCAGGTTCCTAAGAAAATGCAATATCTTTAATATGTATTGTAATGTTTCCATTTGACCTCAGTATAATTTGATGAGTTGATAGGTTGTCAATTTACATAACTCTTTGAACTTTCTCTAAATGTTCATGCTAGGACTGAGGCAAGAGGATCGCTTGAGCTCGAGTTGAAGGTTGCTGTGAGCTATGACACCATAGCACGCTACCCCATCGTGACAGCTTGAGACTCTGTCTCAAAAAAAAAAAAAAAGAAATGTTCATGATAGGAAATCAGGAATAATTAAAAACATTATCCTCAAGAAACAGAGTTTCCACTTCACTTGTTTTAAGCATGTTTACAGTTCCCAGGAATTGTAGAAATGCAATACATTTTACACCTGAGTCTGCAAATTTGACTCAACTATACATCTCATTAGTCCAATATTTGTCCCTGGAGCTTCAATTCAAACACTACCACCCTGGGCAATCCTATAGAACTTGGTGCAGATCAGTATCTAGATTTAATTAATTTGCTGCCAGTACAACCCACAGTGTTGAATCAAACACGTTTCTGGGATAATCAACTCCTAAACAATAAATCAAGGCCAAATCCAATACTGACTCTAGACAACATGTTTGCCTTGGGCATTTCTCTTTCTCATTAGGGCCGAGAAAAATAAAATAATAAAAAATGGAAATCATTAGAAAGTTAATGGAAAGATACTGAAATATCTGAAGACGATTTTACAGAAAAGCCAAAACCCAAATAATAAACATAACCTTGCTTAGAGTCAAATGGATAGTCACATTTTCAGAACACGAGAGAGTGAATCATTTTGTAAACACGACCATCTCCCTAAAGGGTCCTCTCTAAAATGCAGCAAACAGTAAGCTGTTGAATTATTAATGTGAACTATTAACACCCAGAAACCCTTTGTTTCCTAGGTTATTATTTCTTTGCTGAAGCAGAACTAACTTTCAAACTGAAACTTTTTATTAAGAAAATATTTTCTCTGGCTCATAGCTCATAGTCCTGTTTCATAGAAAAACTTAGCAACTTAATTGATAGAAAATGAGTTCCCTCCTCAATCAGGACATCTCAGCAAGGATCTCCATGCCCTGCCGATGTCATCTTACTTATTAGGGTCATGCTTCTTGTGATGCTATGTGAAAACCCAGAAAGGAGGTTAATCTCATTAAAACTCTCAGGAACACATTTTCCATTTTTACTAACAATATAGTTGCTTTCTGAGGAGAAGCCATGAGGAGATACAGACGGTTTTGATTTTCTATACCTGGGCTTCATATTTCTTTGTCCTTTACTGACCCCTCTTGGTAATTGTGCTAGACCTTAAGTTTTCTACTCTGAAAAATGGAATAGCTACTTTGGAACTTTTTCTTTTTTATTCTTTTTTTTTTTCTTTTTTGCAGTTTTTGGCCAGGGCTGGGTTTGAACCCACCACGTCCGGAATATGGGGCCGGCACCCTACTCCTTTGAGCCACAGGCACCGCCAGGAATTTTGAAGTTAAAAGTGGGGAGGGCTCCTGGATCAGTGGGGTAGTATGTGACAGCCTTCTGGAAGCCCGTCTTTCCTGCTGGGAAACATGTCTGATTCAACGCTGTGGGTTGTACTAGCAGCAAACGAATTAAATCTAGATACCGATCTGCATCAACTCTGTCCTTCATACCACAGGTCCCAACATCTAGTCTACATGATGTGCTTACCTTAATAAAGGACTTAGCACAAGTCCATGATTAACAAGAAAATTGAAGATGATGTAGTGAGTTTTCCTTGAAGATAAGCAAACTGTTTACCTCTCAATAAATCTTTGGATGTAAAGTGTTTCTTCTTTTGTAAAAGAATGAATTATTTGTATTTCAGCGTCTTTGTTTGCAAAAGTGAAATGTAGGTATTCTGGCAAGGAGCTCTGGAATGAATATTGTCCAGTAGAGTTGTTTCGTATTAAGCCAAAATGTCTGGGTCTTCATGCCCTGCCTCTCTTAGTCACCAGATGTGGGTTGTCACTGAAGGACATGTCCCCAGGCAAAGCAGGTTTCTGTGGCTGAGACAGACCCTAAGGGCAACAGCTAGATCTTGTCTGCTGGCTCTCCCCACAGCTGAGCATCACCCTTCCCTAAGCAGGGATCCCAGCAGTGGGACTCTGTTTCCACCCCAGCTCACCCCCTGTGCCACTCAGATTCCTTTCTTCCATTCAAGTGGCAGCTCCTCCAGGATTCTGGGGTACCTTACTTCCCAAAAGAAAACAGAAGGGAGAAGTTGCTAGGATGAATTACAGCCTCTGCAGCTGGTATCGGGCTACAATTATTACTCATTGTTTCTATCCTTCAAAATCATTCTAAATTCCAGCTACCATGTCTATTGGAGCGTGACTCAGACCCTTGTCACCAAGAGCTCCCTGCTACTGGTCACCATTGTCTTACAGGCCAGAATCCTGTGTCTGTCCATTTACAGTCACAGTTGTGCAAGGAAGTATTGAGAGATTCCATGTAGATCACCTGCGTGCCAAACACTTTCTTCCTTGACCCCTTCTTGCAGCAGCAGCTTTACAATTTCCTGATGATCAATGTCAATTATCCTTAGCAAGATGGTGACTCCTTTTTTATTTGTTTGTTTCTAAATAAAAAAAAAAAAAGGACTTCAATAGCTCATAGAGCAATGAGTTTCTTTCTGTGTTCCCTGGTGAAAGAAGCCATTTGAAGACCAAAATTACATGGGGAAAAGCCTAAGTCCCCCTCTGAGCCATAAGAAACGAAACAAGTGAGGCCAACCCCACTTCTATTTTTTGGTAGCTTCCTTTTGGGGACAGAGCCCCATACAAAATCTTTGATTCAGCATCCGTGTGCATTTCCTAAAGGATGGTGCCCCATTCTTGTATATCAAAGCTGGCACTCCGGCTGTGCCTTCAGGAGGCCATTCCAGTGTTCCAGCAAACTGGCAGCTTTGGCTGGTTTAGTGCATGGTATGCTTACTGAAGACCATGAGGGCTGTAGAGGAGGAAATAGGAGAGCTTTATTTCCTGTAAAAGGTCATAAACTGCAAATTGGGAAATAGAGCCTCCAGCCAAAACCAAAAGCAGGCACTTAGGGGACAAAAGAGATTAACTATATGTACATATTCAGTAGGTTATAAGAGACTCTCATGAATATTTATGAGGGAGATAGTGAATAAACATATGTGTTACATATGTCCCAAGTGCACTTAGGGGCAAAGGTTTTAATATTTAAAATGAAGCCAAACTTGGCTTTTTGAAACACAGGGCACAAAAACATCTTGTAAGAAGCCTCTGTGGGCCAGGCAGGACAGTCTGTGGTCAGTGGTCAGTTATCAGGCTGGTCGGTTGTCATGGTGAAACTGTGATAAGGGAGGAGAGGTCATCCGGTCAGCCAAGACATCAGGTGGTCTGTTGGTGTTGAAGGAGAAATCTTTCAGACATTGTTTTTCAGGAACTTGTCTTTGTTTGAGGCGATTAGTGAGGTAGGGAAATGTTGAGACGTGACCGGCCTCATGTCTTGTCAAAGCTGGAGGATCTAGTTTTCCATAATTTTCTGGGATCTCTTTTGCCACAAGGAGTTTGTTTTGTTTTGCCTGGGGGTCCAGGGGCCCTATTTTTATTTCACTGGTATGACCTTAGTAATGAATACCTTAGTAATTCTCTCATTTCTGCATTTGTCTTGCTACAAAGTGGGTTCCCTGGTCTGACACCATATTATGTGAGACCCTGGGCCTGTGGGTGTAAAGTTGTGCTAGCTCTCTATGTTTAACACAAGTCTCTTTCTGTGCAAACAAACCAGCAGGCTTTCTAACATGAAAGAGACCTAATATAATAAACATGCCACAAAGACACTGATTGTTCCCTTTAAGGAATAGTTATTTGGGGTCTTCAGCATTTGTTTCTATAGCCAATGGGATGGACATTCAATGTTGGCCCAGGCCAGTGCAGGTGAGGGAGTATCTGCTGGCTGGCTCATCCCTAGCCTTCTTCTTTGCCATTATGGGCATGTGGTGTGTTAATCATACCAGCACCGATTTGACCAATGACAGAGACCAGTTGATGCCAACTGGTTAAGGCATTTTGTCTACTTGGTGGTTTAGTGCCTCTACCACAGCCTATACTCCCTGGAGCATGTTAAGGTCTTCATGCCTCATGCTCACTCCCGTATGTCCGATCACATATCTCCATCCAAGAACTTCCTTTTTCCAATCCTGCAATCATTTCCCTCCCAGGCCCTTCACCAATTGGCCAGGTCATCTGCCCCTGCAGGTGAATTAGTATATAGTAGAACTTCTGTTAAATTGATCACCAAGGTTCTGTAACAAACTGGCCAACATATGGATGTGGTCAACACAAGGAACTAGGCCTACTGTACTGATAGCTACATGTGGAGCACGTCTAGTCTGAACATTAGGTCAACCTAAGCTGGTGGTCAGGGTAGGGAGGCAGTCAACTCTGGAGGTTCTACTGTGTATTCTAATTTCAGGCCACTTTTCCTTACCACAAAAAGGGTAATCCACCCTTTGGGAGGAATTTTCTTTGCTACTTCCTTGAAGACTAACACTGGGTAAAGCTGGATAAGCTGCCATCTGCTCATAGCCAACCTGAATTATGCCACCTCGAATTTATCCTCCTTCAGCTGAAAGGAGATCACTTCTGTGCTGTTCCTGGGCTTTCTCAGCCTTATAACATGGTGGGGCCGACAGGCTCCAGCTCACAGTGAGCAGTTCTGGACGTATGGTCACTCAGGGCCCAATGCTCAGGAGCTTCATCCTGATTAGGGCCCAGTCAGAAGTCATTTTTTCAAAAAGTGTACACCTCTTTTCTAGAGATGGACTCCAGGAACCTACACTGTGGTTTATATTGAAGTTAACTCCAGAAACACCAGCATATACATGGAAGAGTGAGACAAGAAAAAGAAAGCAGGCAAGAAATGGTGTTTTTTACTAAAGCAAGTTTCTCTGTGGGTACCTGGTGGTTAATGCTCCTGGAGAAGGTCGTGATCCAGCATAAACCACAGGCCTCAGAGTCATCCCACCTGAGGGCATTGAAGCTGGGTTATTAGTACAACAACCCCTTTCAGTCATTAGTTGAAGGCTCTTTCTAGACAGGGCAATAATTCCCAGTCTCTTCTAGCCTGCCTTGTGGACAGCAAAGTGAGCTGCAGGTTATGGAGAGAGCCTGGGGCAGAGAAATGTGGTGGGAATCTGGTCAGAGTGCGCAGAACCGGTACAGGGGAGCAGAGATGAGCAGAGTGCCAACAGGATCTGGTGCGGTTCCACTTTGATCACAACTGTGTGAAAACTGTTAGACTATTTCTTTCTAGAGAGGGTCCTACCAGTTTCTTGGGCTTATAATGTTTAGTATCATCCTTTGCCTCACTGAGAGGATAGTTTATTTGCTTTAAAGTTTGTCATCGATGAAGAGATATTTTAAAGAAGCACATTTCATATGGAGAAAAGATGGGATTCCTTGGATCAGAATCATATGTGGGATCTTCCCAACCATGTGAAACACTCATCTTAAAATAAGTTTGCCCCCTCCCTCCCAAGGAAAGCAAAGCTTTGTGTTACACAGAGGAGGTTTGTTGCGTAAGAAAGCAGGTTTAGACAGGAAAAAAAGTAAGAATTATTAAAGAGTTCAACAGCTGTCACAAGTCTAACCTCAGTGCTGAGCAGAGAAAATATGACTTAAGAGTAATTTCAGGCTCAGCACCAGATGCCAGCCACATATACCAAAGCTGGCGGGTTCAAATCCAGCCTGGACCTGCCAAACAACAATGACAACTACAACCAGAATATAGCTGGGTGTTGTGGTGGGTGCCTGTAGTCCCAGCTACTTGGGAGGCTGAGGCAAGAGAATCGCTTAAGCCCGAGAGTTGGGGGTTGCTATGAGCTGTGACACCACAGCACTCTACCCAGGGTGACAGATTGAGACTCTGTCTCAAAAAAAAAAAAAAAAAGAGAGAGAGAGAGTGGCACCTGTGGCTCAGTGAGTAGGGCGCCGGCCCCATATACTGAGGGTGGTAGGTTCGATCCCAGCCCCAGCCAAACTGGAAAAAAAAATAGTCAGGTGCTGTGGCAGGACCTGTAGTTCTAACTGCTTGGGAGGCTGAAGCAGGAGACTTCGCCTAAGCCCAGAAGGTGGAAGTTGCTGTGAGCTGTGACGCCATAGCACTCTACCAAAGGCGACAAAATAAGACTCTGTCTCTAAACCAAAATAAGAAAGAAAAAAAGGAGTAATTTTAATTCTACTGCAGTAAACCAGATGTTATAACAAGTTTCAACTAATGTATCTCTTTCAGCTCATAGGGATGAAAAACTACTATTCTAAGTAAATAATTTTCTTTATCAAATGGGAAGAATGTCTCATTAAATGGAGTAGCACTGATAGATTGTCTGTGAAGCCAAGACTTACTTCCATAGGGGGGACAAAACTGATTCTGAGAGCAGTATTCAGTAATACAAGACATGAGCCATTCAACTCTGCCTAGTATTTTGTGTCCACAGTGCTGTCTTGGTCTTGACAGAAAGTTAATAAACTCTTAGAAAAACACAATTCAGAGAGTGCGCTAAAATTTAATTCGCCTCCCTTTTTATATTGTATTTCATGCTTTGCTCCTTTGGTTCTGTGTTTATTCATCAGAAGTAAGGGTGTTTGTTAAATGCTTTAAATTTTGTTTTCTAGCAACTCAAAGCATACTCTAACTGGCACATAGAAGACTTACGCCCAGCTAGGCTAGGATGTCGCTATGTTAGCTGCACAGTAAGTGGATGTAGGTAAGAGATCAGATGGTGATATGTCCAAAAAATAAGAAAGGATGTGAGGAAAGGAAAATAAAAAATTTCTGTTAACCAAACCATTCAAAACCAAGAATAATGCACAATTGTCAAAAAGTTCTAGAAATCTCATATTTGTTTTGGTAGATTAGACTGGTAGATACTGCCTAAAAATCTCTTTCCTTGGATGAATAGAGATCACTCTGGCAAAATGTCATGGTGAAGACAGATGGCCTCCTCCTGCCCAAGAGGCCAGGTTCTCACTCTGTGTAAACTCTGAAGAGTTTAGTGCTTTCCAGCTATAAATTTTGTTAGGGGAGGAGTTGCCTCGTCATGCCAAAGGTAGCAGCATCTTAGGAAAACTTCTTAAAATATTCTTTAGCGTGCTATTATTATTTTCTTGGTCCCTATTAAATAAGAAAAAATAATATTCTAAGTAAAAGAGAAAAAAGTAATTATTGGGATAAATTTAGGTTCAATGCAGGCTTTTTCCTCATCGTTAAATTGCCATCAATCAATATGAGCAAATATTATTTAAGACCAATATGTAGAAACAAAGATGCCCTTTTTTTCCTTTTATTAAGTCATATACACATAGATCATGAATACATTTATGCATATGTGGGGTACAATGTGTTTTTTTTTTTTTACCACAATTTGGAGTGCTTACATCAGACTAATTAACATAGCTTTAGCCTCATTTACTTGATTATTGTGTAATTTATGTTCTATACTTCACAGATTTGATTTTTACCCTTGCAATATGCTCCTTAGGTATGGTTCCACTGTTTACCCTCCCTCTATCAAACCACCCCCCCCCATCCTTTCCCACTCCATTTCTCTCCTTCATCCTGGGCTATAGTTGTGATCTATCTTACATAAGAAAGTGTCATTAAATATAAATTGGTTTCATAAAAGTACTGAGTACATTGGACACTTAAAAAAAAAAAAAAAAAAAGATGCTGGGTGGCACCTGTGGCTCAAAGGAGTAGGGCACTGGCCCCATATAAGAGGTGGCAGGTTCAAACCCTGCCCCGGCCAAAAACTGCAAAAAAAAGCCCTTTTGTGTACAATGTTGAATATAAAAATTTTACAAGTTAAAATTCTTTATTTCTCAATGTTTTAGTGAAGTTAAGAGTGTCACAGACTTAATAATTTTAGTCTAGGATACAAGACTATAGGCCAGGCCAGGATTTTAACCTAAGTCTTTTTAATTCCTAAACCAGATTGCTACTCCACGCTGACTGAAGAGAGTGCCACAGCCTGGCTCCTCACTGTGGAGAACTCAGAGGGCGCTAGTCACCTCCACCTGGGAAACGCCACCTGGCCTTTGTAGCTGCAATCTTTTCCTTACAAGTCAGTACTTCTACGACCCACAGGCCTCCTCTAACAGTGTCCCTGAGGCAGATGGAGAGGGGAAAGGAAGCCACCTTGGGCATAGAGAAGCTATAGTTTGCTTTTAATGGGCCTGGAATGTAGGTTATGTGTCCAAAATCTAAGATAGACCACCCAAGCTTAAGGAGAAATGGCATTTGTGTATATTCTTTCAAGCAAAAGCTCTGCATCTTGAATCACAGAGTCTGAATTTAAGACCTGCCTTTGCCATTTTGTCACTCTATTTCTTTTTGACCCTTCTTCATTTTAAAAGTGAGGATAAATAATGAAGATGGTCTTTTGAAACCACAAATCTACACAGACCACCTCTCTACCCAAATTATCTTAATGGCTTCATGGATAAAGCTAATTAATAATCTTTTCTGTGGCCCGCTGGGGGGCCTACACAAATTGACCCAGGGCTCCCATCTAATTTCTGTTCACCCTCCATGGCCCTTGTTTCCATTCCTCTCATGTCACACTGTCCTTTTCACCTCAGGTCCTTCACGTAAGCTGTCGCTTCCACCCGATATTATACTAGTGTCTTCCTCAACTGGAAGTACTGGATACGTACCCTGTTGACGCCTACAAATCCTTCAGATCTTAGTACAAACATCCCTCCTTCCCATTGTCCAACAGGACGTACATCCTTCTCTCTCAAGTCCCAGAAAGCTACCTGTCCTCCTTCTTTTCCTAATAACCAATCAATCTTCAGGATTCAGCTCAAAACTCTAGAGAAAAGCTGCCTTTAGCTTCCCTGCTTAGATCTCTCTGCTCTGCTCTCCCGTGCACACTGAGCTCCTCTTTTACAGCACTTATCACAATTCTACTGAATGAGTATTTAATTTCTTATTTGATGTTGAATTTCTGCGCTGGCATGAGTGTTCCTCAGTGAGGAAACTTTGCTTGCCTAGCACGGCTTTCATTAGGCGGGTGTTATCATCTTCATTCCATGCTTGCCAAATGGATGTGGTATGAAGAGGATTTACCATCATCCTGACCAGGTTAAGTGCTCAACTTATCACGTCTTTTCCATGATGGATCTTTAAAAAGCAGCAAAGCCAACAGGAATCCACATGCGTTAGTCTTTCACTTGTCCATTTTGAACACTATTTCTCAAGCACCAGCTCTGAGAATGCCATCAGCTGAAAAATAAATGAGAAGCAGCCCTGCCTCCTAAGAGCTGATGCAGAGTGAGAAGATAGATAATAAGTATATGAATACATTAATTCAAGGTAAAGTATGTAAAGAATAACACAGGACCTTCTCCCTGTCCCCCGCCCAAAATTGCGGAGGCTTAAATAAAAGAAAGAAAATATGGGGTCTGGGGATAAGAAAAGGCTTAATGGAAGATAGGAGTTTTTGTGGATAGATAAAAATTTCAAGAAGCCAAGCAATCTTGGATAAGAGCAGGATATTTCAGGAGAAGAGGTGAACATAAGCAAGGCAGAAAGGAATATATGATGGATAATACGACGTGGGTAAAACTGTATTTATCTGTCTGACAATTGTTCTACAAATAGGGTTTGCAAAATTTGCTTCTTTCAAAGAATAGGAAATGTAGACATAAAAATTAACCAGAGTGCTCTCCATATTAGGATAAACATATCTGGACTTCAACTATATACATGCAATATTTGGAGAAAAATGTATGCTTCACATTTCATCTTTAGTTCATAGAGCAGCCTGAACATGTCTGATGTTTCCAAAAAAAGGAAAAATCCAGAGAAGAATATGTGTCTTTTCTACTCAGAGAGCTTTAGGTTTTTTTGATGGATTAAAAATGGCTACAAAAGTCTTTGACACTCCTCTCTTTGAGTTCTGGGGGTTCCCTACCTCCTGATCTTGGCTGACTCTGTTAATGATTTTACTGACAGAATATGGCACAAGAAATACTTCCTCAGTTTCTGGGCTCAGGCCCTATGAGACGAGCAACTTCCATTTCTTGCTTCTTGGAGTACTTGTGCTGGGAAAGGCATGGACCATGGAAGAAGTCTGGCTGCTGAGACGTCATCGGTGGAAGCTGAAGCGAGGCAAGTTGAAAGACCACGTGAGAAGAGCAGCCAGCCCCAGCCTCAGCATCTAGCTATGTCAAGCCAGGCTCTGGACCTGTGAATGAAAATAAGACAGCTTGGATCTGCTGCAGAGCCGAGGAACTCAGAAGCTATAACTGAGGCAGCAGATAAATGGCCCCATCAGAGTCACTTCCAGCCCAAGCACCACCAGCAGAGGCCCCAGCTGTAGTGATTTAATGTGAGCTGTCCCTGCCCAATTTTCTGACCAGTAAAATGACTGTTGTTTTGTACCACTAAGTTTAGGGGGTGGTTCATACACAGTAATAGATAAACAGATAAGACACTTTCATCAGGGTTGACTGTGAGACAGAAGGATATTTTTTAATAAATACACTAGAACTTGCTTCTCAAAGTATTAGTATTCAAAGTTGTTACTTTGGTGGAATATTTACTTATTTCAAATATTTTCCTTTCAAATAAGGAGTTAAAGGGAGAGAGGAAGGGGGAAGAGGGGACAAAGGAGCAGGAAGGCAGGGAAGGAGGGAAAAAATCATACGCCTTACTTTATAGTCACATCTGAACTAGAGCTTAAGTGATCCAATTATCACCGTGTTCTCTAGACTCACTCTGGCTTTTCCTTTCTTCACATTTTTCAAAACCAGTCATCTAGTACTGAAGAGCTGTCACCACTGAAAATGTTGAAAAGAAAGTGGCAGCACTGTCAAGGCAAGCGAAGGGGAGGGGGGAGAAACCTCGGGCTCACGCTCCTGACATGCAGCATCTCCTTGGCGTCTGCTGTGAAGGACACAGATCTCACCTGGAGACCTCTGATGCTACGAGCTAAGAAAAAATTGATTCCATCCTAAAGGGCAACTAAAGCAGAGCAGAACAGGACTGTTGTAAATTCATTTGCTGATCTCGTTCCTTCCGCAATCTCTGTAAACCTAAGTGCCACCGTGCAGTTAGTGTATCTGCATAGGTTTATCCTGAATCCATCTGTTGTTTGTGCAAAGGGAGGATTTCATTTCAAATAAAGTTTTGCATAAATAACTCTATCCCTTACTATCTCAGTGGACAAGATATTCACCCTCTGAAACTTTGTTTTTTTATTTATTGGTAAAAGGAGAAATTTAGTACTTACTGAATAAAGCTGATTTGGAGAAACAATGAATGTTTTCAAAGGCCCACATTCATACCTGACACATAGCAGAGTCCGAATGTCTTGTATTCTTGGAAACTAATGACATGGCATTTAAACATGTTATTATTGTGTTTTATTATTTCAGTTTTGTCTTTAAAAGGAGCTGTAATGACTTCCTAAGTAGTCTTGGTAATGTTATCTCTTTTACCAGGAATATATAAAATGTGACCCCATCATTCAAACATCAGGGATAGAATTCTAAATTTCAAAAAGATTTAAGTTAAAAAGTAATAGAGTTAATTACTATATAATTTTGGCTGAAGAAAGTTAAAGGCAGTTTAGTTTATTTATTGCCTTGTTTGACAGTGGAAATGAACAGAGGTATGATATGAAAATAATTCTATTGGTATGATGAATAAGGCAATAGTGTATAGACACCAGGAGAATGGGACTGTGATAAAGTACGGTCATTACTTGGTATTGGGAAAATGAGTTTTGGGTAATTTTTTTTTATACACCAATATAACAATCATGTCCTAAGCAAAGATAAATAAACCACTATTAGATATTTCTAGTACCAACTCTCGTTAATCATGATAAACCAAACTTCTGTCTCTTATAAATCCTTCCACAGTACCTGGTTGAAAGCTCTGAACTTTACAGACACTATTCTCTTGAATTTTAAGTAGTACATAGTCACTTGAGATATTTTCACATAAAGACATGTGTGGGTTCTTCTTATATTATGGAATCCCCTAGGAAGCCATAGAAAATCTCCAATTTTAAAAAAGAAACATTTTAAAAAGATAAGGCACAAGGCGATCACCAGGCATTAAGCTTTGGAAATGCCACCTACAGAACTTTGAAAAAGTCCCAAGAGGCATTCAACAGCTTCTAGATCTTCTATTATGAGAAGAGAGCTTAAAGTCTCTATAACAGATGCTGTTCACCCTAGGGTGCCAGCTATAACTGACTACCAAGAGAATTCTCCAAATGATAAGCCATCCTGTATTATTAATGCCATTTCCCTCTGCTGGCAAGAAACTCTTTGAAAACAGGACAATTTATTCCAGAATACAAATTTTAACAATAAGCATCATTTTATACTGCACATAACTCCAGGAAAGCGTTTGTGTAGGGCATTTGGCAATGCAAATGAGATAGTCTGCTGTCTTGTATGGTTGATCAAACGTGTACAGTGTGTGCTCGCTGCTATCCAAAAGCTTCTGCTACAATCAGCTAGGAACTTGATGGCTTCTGTAACAAATCGTGATATTCTAAACCAAACAGAAGAGTGATCGTCAACCAACCATTATTATAATCTTTACAACTTGAAAATCTGGTAGGAAAAAACAAAAAAAAAGAACAAAAACAGATTAATTCTTCAACATCATACGCTATTCTAAAACTTCCCAGAGACTCGGATGTGAAACGCATACTGTGGTCCACACTTAGAAATGGTGAAGCATCTACATAGCACAGCTTCTCACGTTACTGCCCTTGATTACCTTCCAGTACTTTTACCATTGCATTCTCTTTTAGGTAAGTATTTTTACTACTGATGTTACTGTATTTTTTACCTCCAGGTTTTGATCTCTGGACCTAAGAAATAAAAGGTTTAAATTTGAAAATGGACCTTTGGCGACACTGAACCTGCTTTCCCAGGTGGCACTGTTAGCTGTACTGAGCACCAGCAGCAAGCTGGGAAAACACTTGTCCTGTCTTCAGGGCCCAAATAATCCTTTCCAGGTTCACTCACATAAGCTCCCTGTCCCCATATTCATACCTGGAAGCATCTGGGTCTGTGCTCCCACACTCTCCAGTGCTGATAATAATTAACTTCCACATTCTTTGGAAGCCATGTGTTTTTCCATGATTTCTAATATATACTGCAAAATACTACAAACAGAATGGATTTGCACATTTAACAAAAAGATTTGAAAATAGTTGAGCAGTAGTAATCAAGGAAATAAGCAAACGGAACTATAATATAACCACTGAGCATGCTTAAATTAGCAAAATGCAAGCTCAGATCCTGATTTGCCTTTAGTGAAAATGGTACACTCCTACACTGCTAATGGCAGTGTGATTTGGAGTGCTCCTTCGGGAAGCAGTTTGAAATCACAAGAAAAATCATTCATTCATTTATTTACTTTTTCAAAAATTTGATGATTGTTGTTTTTAACAATTACAATACAACCTAGGTGTAGGGAATACAAAAAAAAAAAAAAAAAAAAAAGGAAACAATTGTCAACTGGAAGTAACAGAAAAGGAGAAAGATAAATGAGAGAGAGAGAGAGAATACATGAGAATGCTCTGGTGAATTGAAAGGCCTGTAGAGAAGAAGTGAAATTTGGGGCAGAATCATCTCATTTATTCACTTACGCATTTTTTCAATCATCAAGGATTTAATGAGTTCCTTCTGTATGTCAGGAGCTGTTATAGACACTGGAGATACAGCAGTGAGCACAATAAACAAAATCTTTGGTGTCATGAAGGTTACATTCTAATTGGTGAGATGGAAAAGAAACAAAACAGATAAACAGCATGTACAGTAGGTTGATAATAAGTGTTAAGTAGAAAAAGTAGAGAGGAATGGAGGAGGATGGGGGCTGATATTTTAGGCAGAGTGTCACAGATGGGCTCCTGGTGGAGGCCGCATTTGGTAAAAAGTCTAAAGCAGGCAAGAGATTGAGTCCAGCAGTAACTTGTGGGCAGAACATTCTATTGCTAAGTGACCCTGAGCATAAACCTTCTCTCCGTGGGGTAACATACCTGTGAGGAAGAGCAAGAACACCCACATAACTAGAGTGAATTGAATGGGGGATTGGCAGGAGGCAGCAGGAGCCTGGCCATTCAGGTCATTGAGACACTTTTCTTATTCTTCAAGGACAATGTCTAGTCATTGGAAGGTTTGAGTAGAGGAGTGACAGGGTCATGTTTATGTTTTAATCAGCTCACTTCACTGCTGGAAAAAAAGAAGAGGAGTAGGACTAGGGAGACTGGATAGGGGAACCAATGATTAGGAGAGACATGATAATTTTTTTTAAGGATAGAATCCATGAAGAGCATGAGCAATAAGTCACATTTAGGGTGTATGTTTTTTGAAAGCAGTGCTGACAGAGTTTACAATGGATCGTGTGTCTGGGTCCTCATGGCAGCCTCTAGGTGCTATGATTCGCTAGAATGACTCACAGGACTCAGTAGATGGTTGTACTTGCAGCTATATTTTATTATAGTGAAAGAATACAAAGCAAAATCAGCAAAGGGGAAGGGCACATGGAGGAAGGTTGGAGGAAACCAGGCACAAGTTCCCCGCACGTCTCTCCCCACAGTTACACAGGATGCACTTCATTTCCCCCAGCACTGAATTGTGACAGCCCATATGAAATACTGTCTACCAAGAAGCTCTTTAGAGACTCAGTACCCAAGGTTAATGGAGGGCTGGCCATGTAGGAAGCCTCTGCCTACCAGACTCCCAGAAGAATGCAGGCATCCACCATGAACAGTATACAAACAGGATAGATACCTTGAGTCACTCTGCTCAGTATGGGAATGGTGGGGCTTCTACATAAATTTAATTCCTGACACCAGCCAAGGGCAATCATGAAAGCAGCCTCTCTAAGGACAACAGTCTTCAACCTACTAGTTTAACTCTTTTCTGCACAGAGGGAATATGGGATGTGAAATAAAAAGAAGAGAAATAGAGGCTATGGGGTATCCAGGCAGTGAGAGAACATGTGTGAAGGACCAGAAAAACAGACATACATGGTATCTCATCCTTCACTTAGATTCATGCAATAAAACACACTGGAGATGTGACAGTGTTTTCAGTAGACGTGGTCCCTCTCCCTGTGTAACTTATTGCAATTTAATAGGATAGCCAGATATTAATCAAATTATCCTTATAACTGCCATTATAGTCTAAATCATATCACAGTCTAAAACCAAATTAGCTTTCTTAAAATCTAACTCAAAGATTATTTCTAATGCTTGAGAATGTTTAATATTTTTCTGCTTCCCAGATTGTGTTCCAAGACCTGAAACTAGATTTAAGGCCGTTACATACATGCACACAATAAATCCCCCACGACGACTTTGCTCATTTCCATCACCATTTCTTCTGATCACTAAGAAAACCTCTCTTGAATCCATTCTTAAATCTTCTATTATGATACACATCTGGTGCCACCTCCTCCACAAGTCTTTAACAGTCTTTTCTACCAGACACTGTCCTTCCACTCTTTACAGTTCAAAAAATCTGCAGAATGTAAGCACATCTCTCATCTGATGATGGGGTCTTGAGTTGTTTTAATTCTAACTTCAATGTCTGAAATTATCCTTCTGGGCCATGTAGGCCACTGTATCATGTCATTGACTTGTCTATTTAAATTTTCAACCTAGATCCTTGCCTTACACTTAGGTATCAGTAATCTATTGCTGCATAACAAACTACCTTGCTACTTAATAGCTTCAAATAACAATCAGATTTTATTATCACTCGCATCTTCTGTGGGTCAGGATTTGGGAGCAACTTAGATGGTTCTGGCTTAGTGGTTCTCATGAGAAGGCAATCCCGATGTCAGCTAGTGTTTTTTTTTCTTCCTTTGAGAAACTACCTAGTCATGGGATTGCTGGATCAAATGGTAGTTCTTTTAGCGAGACTCTGTCTCAAAAATGTTTTATTGAGGTAACTCCATAAAACTTTGCATAGAGGTTGTACTAGTTTGCAGTAGCATGTAAGTGTTCCCTTCTCTCTGAATCCACACCAGCAATTTTGGAATTTTGAGTCCATTCTCACTGGAGTTAGGTGATATCTCATTGTGGTTTTGATTTGATAATTAGAGAAGTTGACCTTTTTTTTTTTTTTTTTTTTGAGACAGAGTCTTACTATGTTATCCTTGGTAGAGTGCCATGGCATCACAGCTCACAGCAAACACAAACTCTTGGTCTTAAGCGATTCTCTTGCCTCAGCCTCCCCAGTAGCTGGGACTACAGGCTCCCCACAAACACCCAGGTACTTTTTGTTGCAGTTGTCATTGTTGTTTAGCTGGCCTTGGCCTGGTTCTAACCAGCCACCCTCAGTGTATGTGGCTGGTGCTGTAGCCACTGTGCTATGGGAGCCAAGCCCATTTTTTTCTTGTATATGTTAGCCATTAGTATATCTCCATTGGAAAAGTTTCTGTTCATGTCTTTTGTCCCCTTTTTGATAGGGTTGTTTGATTTTTTCCTTGATGATTTGCTTAAATTCTTTGTAGATTCTGATTAGCACCCTCTATTAGATGTATAAAATGCAAATATTTCTTTCCATTATGTAGGTTGTCTGCTTATTGATTGTTTCCTTGGAGAGGAAGAAACTTTCTAATTTGGTCAGTTCCATTTGTTTCTTTTTCTTGTTCCCGTGATTGATTTTGAGATCTTCTTCATAGGCTGACATCTATAAAAGCTTTTACCAACATTTTTTTCTAGAATTCTAGTTTCATGCCTTCAATTGAAGTCTTTTATCCATTGTGAATTAATTTTTGTGAGTGGTGTGAGGTGTGGATCTTGTTTCAGTCTTTTGTATGTGGCTATCCACTTTCCCCACCACCATTTATTGAATAGTAATTATTTTTCCCAGTGTATGTTTTTGTCTGCTTTGTCAACAAGCAATTAAGAATATGAGGATAGTTTCATCTTCGGGTTCTCTGTTCTAATCCCTAAGTCTATGGCTCTGTTTTTATGTGAGCATCATACTGTTTTTGTTACTAGAGACTTGTAGTATAGCTAGAAGTCTGGTAAAGTGATTCCTTCCAGTTTGTTCTTATTATGTAATTGTTTCATTGGCTATTCAGAATCTTTTTTGATTCAAATGTTTATAGCAGCACAATTCACAATTGCAAAGATATAAAAAGATATCGAGTGCCCCTCAATACATGAATGGATTAATAAAATGTGGTATATGTGAGTACTACTCACTCATAAAATAATGGTGATCTAGTATCTGTAGCAACAACCTGGGCAAAACTAGAGACCATTCTTCTGAAACCAGAGACCATTCTTCCAAGTGAGGAATGGACAAACACACACCACACGTGCTGAAAACTAAATTAGAACTAGTTGATCAACACTTAGGTACACATATGGAAATCAAACAGATGTGGGATGGGGGGTAAATTCATACCAGACTGGTACAACACACACATTCTGAGTGAAGAGCACATTATAACTTTGAATTTAAATGTACTAAAGCCAATTATGTAACCAAAATGTGTTTACCCCTGTAATATTCTGAGAAAGAAAAAAGTCAGCTGAGGCTGTAGCAACATGTAGGCTTGACCAAAGATGGAGAAATTGTGTCCAGAGTGAGTTACTCACGTGGCTGGCAAGCTGCAGCTGGCTGACCTGGGGAGAGCTCATTCCCTCTTCTCCCAGGCTTTCCATGCACCTGTGAGCACTGTCATCCCATGGCACCTGGCTTCCTCCAGAGCAAGGGATGCAAGAAGAGTCCAAGACAGAAGGCTCAATGGATGTGTGGCCCCAGCTTGCAGAGGTCATTCACTGTCATTTGCACAGTATCTTATTAGTCACGTAGGACAGCACCATTTAACATAGTGAAGGCTATGCAGGGGTGAGGGTACTGGGAGCAGGGGTTAGTGGGAACCCTCTTGGAGGCTTGTTACTATGCTACGTCTGATGGAATATTACTGCTTAGGGTTTGTTTTCCATGCAAAAGTGCTTTGCTTTAAGCAAATCAAACATAAAACAAGTGGAAATGCTAACAAAATGAAAAATTATTTGAAGGTTTTACATAAAGACTTATCATTAAGTAGGTCCTTGCCTGGCAAGCAGAATTTATCCTCTCTCCACTCTGCAGACATGCTCTCTTTCTCTGTCCCTCAATGATCCTCACTGACATTCCCTCCTTTTCACTCTTGACTTGCCAGCCCTAAAGCACAGCCTCTCTCACGTGTAGGCAGAGCAAACAGCCTGTGTGGAGTGAAGTTAATGGACTTTAAGGCCTCCTTTCATGCATCAAAATATGTCCCCCCCTGCCTACTAATGCCGAACATCTTGTAATTAACAAATTTCCTCTGACATGTGGTTTTCTTGTCTCAGGTTAAAAATACCAAGATTCCTAGTAAAAGGAACGTATTATGATGTTTCTAGCTATCTGCTCATTAGCATGAGTTTTTCTACTTATCTCCTGAAAATAACTTTTCAACAAGGGGAAGAAGTAAAAGAACACTGGGAAGAGGTCATTCCCTAAAAGATAAAGTCAGGGTAGAGCTAGGAGGACCTTCTAGAAAAGACACACTTCCTCACAGTTCTGTTTGCTACCAAGTTTTTGCTAAGACTTTATGAAGGGTGTGAAATCAACAATCTCTTGTGTCAACAAAACTCACTATACTAAGCCATATTTCTTTTGTGGAGCAGTTTCCAAAGGTCATCAAAATGAGGCACATCTCTTGAAAAAAAAAGAAAGAAAAAGAAATAACTGGTGAACTTAAGTCATAAAGGTGACAATGAAGAATTCGAAATGTACTATCGGCAGAGTAGCCTGCTTGTTAAATCTTGAGCTAAAGCTTGTTTATTGTAACAATAACTTTGGTCTGTAAGCTTTCAGCCCTATTATTTATTCATAACCTTGCAGGGGTCTTGGATTCCTAATTTGCAAGTACATAAATGAGAAGCAGTTTGCACATGCCAGGTGTCTGGACAAATGCTCTCTATTATCTGGATAAACCAGATGCTCAGCGATTTGAACCAAGTTGAGCAGAATACACACTGTTCATTCACAAGCTGGCATCACACTCCTACAGCGACCTTGGGTTTTACAAAGACTGTTCTGTAGCTTTTACCAATTATGGAAAAATCATTGTCAAAAAAAAAATAACAATTTTTCTTGATGGTGTGCCGCTGACTATAATGGTTGGGCTGTCCACTAGAATTTTATAGCCTCAGACTCTTCTTATGTTGTTTAAAATATGCCCGTAGGAAAACAGATTTAAAATACAGACACTAAAGCCAGGTTTACTCACTACATCAAGCACTACTTTTCTATTTTACTTGGACTGATTTCCAAGGGGCAGGGAGGAAACTAACACTTATTAACATACATGCTGCGAACCAAGCCAAGCGCCTGCTAGGAGCTGGAGGCACATTATTTAATTTAAGCAACTATTGGATCATAAAATATCCAATTCAGTTTTTCCTACTAACCCAATTAGACTGTGGTTTACCTATGTTTTTGTTTAGCAGAATAGGCTGTCCTGACAGCAGTAATTGAAGCAGAATTCAGCCCCCTGTGATTGAACATGTTCAGAGTCTCTTATTTTTGCAGTACATTTGTGTTCTCATGCTCATGCCGAACAGAAAAGTACCCATAGTTCCTCTGCCTCTGTGCAGAGCCAGGGATGCTGATGGGCTGATAAGAGGCACAGCAAGCCTGGAAGAGCAGGATCAGAAGCTGGATCAGCTTTGTGTGTGCAAACTATTCCATAAGCACCATTTATGCAGCTACTGTGAGCACTGTGAGAATAGAGTCCACACAAGGGATAAACTTGAGGATATAATTTTCAGAATCTGGAGAGAAGTGTTGGTGCAGAAGGTTCTCCAAGCAGGACAAAAAGACATGAGAAAAACTTGGCAAAACTATTCAGACCAGAATTCAGCACACAGAGGTCTGAGCCAAACAGGAGGACACTGTGCGTAGCTGGGATTGAGAAACCCCCTGGGCTAAAGAAGAAGGGTCGGAGTGTAAACCAGACAGAAAAGCACCAAGAATCTGAAATATGCAAGTGATGTCACAGAACAGCCTCCATCTCCGGATAACTCAGTTGAGCTTCGTGCCTGTGCACAGGAAGATCCATAAGTTACACAATGCAGTGATTACATAGGATCCTCATCACCTCCAGGCCTGTAAATGGACCTTGACAGGGATGCCCTGGTACATCCGGGTCAAATAGACGAGACCTTAAAAAGTAATGCTTCTTAGTCACAAACGCCACTGGCTAGTGTAAAGTTCTCCAGGTGGTGAACAGTGCCAGGCTTCAGACTCACTCTAGATATCCCAGTACGTTGATCCCCTCCCTGGGCACATCTGGTAAACAGCTGCTGCTCGTGTAATATTATACTTTTATGTTAGTGGTTAAACATGGTGAAGAACATAGTCTGTGTAACCATTCCAGACTAGCGATTCTCAAACTTTAATGTGCATACACATCACCCGGGGCTCCTGGCAAAACCCAGATTCTGATTCAGTAGCTCAGGTGGGCCTGAGAATCTGCATTTCCAACAACTCTCAGGTAACACGTAGGTTGCTAGCTCTGGAGTTACACTTCAAATTTCAAGGTCCAGGATTAAGAATAAGAGCCTTATTTTTATTTTCTATTTTTATTTTCTATCAGCAATTGAAACACATAAAAATTCAGGAACACTTCATATACAACTTGCATCTGAAAGAACACATTTATTTTCATGGTGACTTATATGTTTGGATAATTGTTTTTGAGAAACAAAACCCTCATAGAAGGATTCATTTATGTTACAAATAGTATGAATCTTAAGCTCTTCAGAGAAACAGAAGCACACACACACACACACACACACACACACACACACAGAAGGAGCCCACACAGTTACGGAGGCTGAGAAGTTCCAAGATCTTGTCTGCAAGCTTGAGACCCAGATGGAGGCATAGTTCCAGTCTGAGGCCAGGAGAAGACCAATGTCCTATCTCAAGCTATCAGGGGAAAAGAGTGAATTTTCCCTTCCTCTGCTTTTTGTTCTGTTTAGGCCCCCAGCAGATTGGATTATGCCCAGTCACGTTGGTCAGGATGATCTGCTTTATAGAATTCACCAATTTAAGGGCTAATAACATCCAGAAACCCCCTCACAGTCATGTCATGCCCAGAAATAATGTTTAAACATCACAACCAAAACTAACTAAAATTGCTCTTGATCTAAAAGAAAAACAAATTCTTTCTATTTAGTTATATGCCAAGGAACCACTTTCAGTAAACTTGAGCTTTGCTAAACTATTTAGATTGAACTAGAGGGGTATCACAAAGACTATGCCAGAATAATTTCCACTTAAAATTAATTAAGCCAAGGGATTTTGTCTTTGCTGGCTACTCATCCCCTGTGAGACCTTAGAAGAAATACGGATCCTCTCGGGCTCTTCATGCCTTATACAAGGATAAGATTCCTCTTTGCTCACCTCAAAACTGCCACCAGCCTACAGCACACGTAGGTTCACAGCTTAGCAATAGCTGTGTGGCCTGGGATTGAGGCCCCACATGTTCCCTCAAATGATGCTCATGTGCAAAGAACAAACTTGCACATCAACGTACATTGACCATGGCTTATCTCATAGGATGGTTAGTTGTAAAAATGAAATGAAGATAGCTTGCAAAATTTAAGGTGCAATACAAATCTAAGGAAATGTATAGGCCTGAATACAGTCATGGCTTTGAAGCTCTGATGGCTTCCAGATCATTAACATCTTTCCACCTTATTTCTCTGCCATCCGCTGCCTATGGCTTCCATATCATGCTGGTTGTCAGAAAAACAAAATTCATCAACTACTAAGAAAGGCTCTTTTTTGAATTGGAGCTAAGATGGAGAGAATTGGAGTGGGAACTGTTATTTTCTATTGTAAACTTTTTTTGGTATAGCTTAATTTTTTACCATGTACGTGTTGCTATTGTGCTTAAAGACAGTTCAAGACCAGCCGGAGCAAGAGGGAGATCCTGTCTCTACCAAAAATAGAAAAAAAAATAGCCGGTGTGGTAGTGCACACCTGTAGTCCCAGCTACTCAGGAGGCTGAGGTAGGAGGATCACTTGAGCCTAGGAGTTTGAGGTTGCAGTGAGCTTTGACAATGCCGCTACACTCTCTCCAGGGTGAAAAAGTGAGACCCTGTCTCAAAAAAAGAAAAAAAAAAATCAAGAGCTATAAATTTTAAGTGCATAAAGCAAATATATCTGTAACAGAGTATTTATTTAGGTTTGCAGTTAGCCAGTGAAGGGCCATAGGCACCTGAAATTTGGAGGGACTTATTCAGAGCCCTTTCTAAAGATTTCTGAATGGAAAGGAATGACATGGCTCCAACATTCTTATTTAACAAAGTTTCTCAAGTTTTCTTTGACAAACAACCTTGTTTGAACTAGATGGGCTTAAGGAATTCAAGCCTAGATGCCAAATCAGGTATTTTTAAACCATAATCACTTCTCCCTATTTTTTTTTTTTTTTTTTTTTGTACCTACATTATCCAGAAAGCCATCAAATGAAATTAAAACATATGACATAAAAAATAATAAAAAACTAAAGAAGGTACTATTTTTCCTATTTAAAAAATTAGCTAGGATATTATTCAATAAGTTGATGGTCCATAAAATATGTATAAAATGCACATTCTAGACTACATAACACATGGCAAATTATCCCAGCCACTGAGCTGCCAGTGCGAGCATCCGAATTTTGTTCCCTATGTGGTAAGAGCCTTCTGAGATACAGTGGAAATCCTAGGCAAGTGTGTCTGTTACCAACGTTGATATCCTTCAAGGTCATCATGAATCTTGTCTATGTAAGCAACTAGTAATCATTCTGCTTTTATATAAATCCAATATTATCACAGGTAAGCTATAATTGAAACCCTAATTTAAACCTAACGTTCTTGAAAGCACACTTTTCCATGTTCAAGTTGGATCATTCTTCTATCCCTTCTGCCGCTCTGTGCTCCAGGTGTTAGACAACGAGATGGCACTTTGCACCTCTTTTAGGATTTTATTAATAGTATTGGTAGAGGAAGCTGTAAGATTTTTAAGAGAAGAAAAAGGACCTGCTTAATCTACAAAAAAAATAGGCCAGTGAATTTCCTCAGAATGACATATTTAAGTATTATTATACATGTAGGATATGAGTGTTCTACTTTTTAAAATTTCTATAATTGTGTCTCGCCATCTCAGAATACTAAAAAGAGAAAAATATATTTGACAAATGGCCAGGCACTCTGAGTTTTGTTTTGTTTTGTTTTTATTAAATCATAGCTGTGTACATTAATGTGATCATGGGGCACCATACACTAGTTTCATAGACTGTTTGACATATTTTCATCACTCTGGTTAATATAACCTTCCTGGAATTTTCTTAGTTATTGTGCTAAGACATTTACCTTCCACATTTGCTAAGTTTCACATATACTCTTGTAAGATGCACCGCAGGTGTCGTCCCCCCAATCCCCCTCCCTCTGCCCCCCTACCACATCCCTCCCCTCCCTTTCCCCCTTCCCCCTATTCTTAGGTTATAACTGGGTTACAGCTTTCATGTGAAAGCCGTAAAGTAGTTTCATACTAGGACTGAGTACATTGGATACTTTTTCTTCCATTCTTGAGATACTTTACTAAGAAGAATATGTTCCAGCTTCATCCACATAAACATGAAAGAGGTAAAGTCTTCATCTTTCTTTAGGGCTGCATAATATTCCATGGTGTACATATACCACAATTTATTAATCCATTCATGGATCAATGGCCACTTGTATTTTTTCCACGATTTAGCAATTATAAATAGGGCTGCAATAAACATTCTGGTACAAATATCTTTATTATGGTGAGATTTTTGGTCTTCTGGGTATATGCCTAGTAGAGGTATTATAGGATTGAATGGCAGATCTATTTTTAGATCTCTAAGTGTTCTCCATACATCTTTCCAAAAG